>JASANE010009557.1:0-15639 GCA_030248225.1 Trileptium ribeirensis | reverse complement strand
TTAATCTCTTACAGCCGTCTGTAAGAGATTTTTGTCTTTCAGAGCTGGCCACAAAGAGCAAAAGTCTTCAAGCATTGACCATACGAGATAAAAATATCTTAAGGACAGTTGTAACAGATATTAGTTTGTAATGCATTGTTGTTAAAGACAAAAGTCTCTTAAAGCCAACCGTAAGAGACTTCAACACCGTACGGATAGCTGTAAGAGACATGTGTCTCTTATAGCTGGTTATAAAAGACAATAGTTTCTTGCAGCTAGCCGAAAAAATACAAAATTTGTTACGGCTAAATGAAAGATATTTATGTCTGTTTTAGCTCGCTGTTACAGATATGTGTCTGTTTCGGGCATTTGTAAGAGACAAAAGTCTCTTATGGCAAGCTGTAAAAGACAGTTACTGGTGGGCCACTCTACTTGACGTTGGCTTCCTGCAGTTTGATATTGGTGCCCCCTCCAGTTTGATAGTGGTGCCCATCCAGATTGATATTGGTGTTCCCTCCACTTTTTGATATTGATGTTCCCACCAGTTCTATATTGGTGCCCCCTTTCCAGATTGATAGCGGTGCCTTTCCAGTTTGTCATTGGTGTCCCATTCGAGTTTGATATTGTCTGCACCTTCCCATTTAGATTCCGTGCCCTCTCCAGTTTTTCTTTGATATTGTGTTTCAACCAGTTTGATATTGGTGCCCTTCCAGTTTAATATTGGTGCCCCCTGCAAATCCCTCCTGTTTGATATTGGAGCCCCCTCTAGTTTGATATTGGTGTTCCCTCCAGTTTGATATTGGTGCTCCCTCCAGGTTACTATTGGCCCCTCCAGTTTGACATTGGCGCCCCTTCCAGTTTATTATTGGTGTTCCCTCCAGTTTGATATTGATGTTCTCACCAGTTTGATATTAGTGCCCCGTCCAGTTTAATATTGGTGCTCCCTTATATTTTGATATTGATGCTCCCTCCTGTTTAATATTGGTGACCCCAACCAGTTTGATATTGGTGCCCCCTCTAATTTGACATTTATACCCCCTCCAGTTTGATATTGGTGCCCATATTCAATTTGATGTTGGTTCCCCTCTAGTTTGATATTGGCGCCATCCCCCAGTTTGACATCGGTGCCCCCAGCCAGTTTGATATTGGTACCCCCTCCAATTTGATATCGGTCTTCCCTCCAGATTGACATTGATCCCACTCTCCAGTTTGATATTAATGCCCCATTCTATTTGATATTGGTTCCCCACTAGTTTGATATTGGTGCCCCTCTCCAGTTTAATATTGGTGTCCCCTTCAGTTCCTTTGTTAATTTGATACCAGAGGATATTTAACGTTTAGTTATGTATTGAGATTTACTTTCTGAATTTTCGTGTGGGAAAAGAAGGTATTTTGAAAGTCTTGAATATTACATCTTGCACGAGCATATTCCAGAGATCTGTGGGACCTTTCAGTTCCTATTTCATATTTTTCAGCACTAACATATTTGTTCACGCAATCGCGGGTAATTTTATAGCGAACAAATTCTATACCGATTGTATACCAATTCGTACGTTAATGGGGTCTTTTCGGTTATCTCCCAGCCTTAATTTCGTCAATTTTCAAGTTACAGATAAAATTTTGGTACCTATCGTTTCAACTCGATGAGCTGGTTTAGAAAAGACAAATTTTACCCACATCCCTGACTTGGACCCTCATAACATTCTAACGGTAGGGTAGATTTCAACAATTCATACACCAGTCGACTTGTATCATCAAGCCGAGTTGAGCGGCCCAATACGACCATATTCCGAAGAAAAAAATTTTAGGTTCCCAAAGTTACCCCTGGGACCTCAAAGAATCGAAAAAAATTTGTCAGGGATATGGGTATGATGAGTATTTTTTGAACCAGGTCATCGAGCTGAATCGATGGGTACAAAAGTTTTATTTGTACCTTCAATATTTATGTATTTCCGGCTGGGGGATAACCGAAAAGACCCTGATAATGTAATGACTATATAATATAAATTGTAATAAATGGCGCCCATATAAGCGCCTACCTCGTCGTATTCCTAACTGCCGTAAAAATTGTTGGACTTTAATCATAGTTGGAAAAAAGGAAAAAACAACAAGCAAAACAAGGATCAAAATCTTCTAGCTAGATGTGTAATAACTTGGTGTTATACCAGTCGCACAAGATTATAGTGTAGAAACGAGCAGAAATTTGTTAGTACCGTTGGTGTTGCAAATTTTAGTTTGGACATAGCCAAAAGTAGTGAAAAGTACAATTAGATAACCACTTTTTTTGCGGCAAAATAGCATAATGGGTTATGCTTATTTTCTATAAGGCTGTGAATTTGGCACAATAATTGTGTATTTTTTCTTGAATTTTAGCGCACTATATTGTACTAAATGGCGCCTAAGTGATGTATTAGTTATTGCACATAATTTGCCCGAATTGCAGTACAGAATATGCATGATTATTTACATACCTTTTGTATGAATTTACACATTCAAATTATTTGGTTTGCTACACATAAATTCAAATGAAATTAGGTACGGCATATATGTGATAAATTATGCATGATCTGCACGAAGTCCCATATATAAAATGTATGACACTTAATTTGTGTAAAATTTCAGACAATAAATTTATGTTTTATAGCACATAACTTGTTTGTAGCTATATAAAGTAAACACAATAAAATTACAAATTAGTACAAAAATTCCAATTATGTATTAACATTCATACATCAGGTAAACTTCGTCTGTATAAAAATATATGGACCATTGATATCGATAAGAGGGTATGGATGCGATTAGCCTCCACCCCAGAAGTCGATTTCCCAGCAATGCAAATCTACACAACTGCTGCAGGGCTTCGCATCCATCGAAAAATTTTAGCATAAATAGGCAAAAATGATTAAGGGTGCTTAGGGGTGCTTTTTTAAAACTCAATAATACAAACAACCATGACGTTGCCGGCCCGTGTCACCTTTAGAGGCCATACATTGTATAGTTACAAAAAGGAACAGCTTAATGCGGGTGTCGCGAGTGGCAGCATTCTCTCGCAACTTAGGCTTAGTATCTGGTCATATAATAGACTTAACTTAGCTGTATGAATCCGAATCTAGAGCCAAAGTTTCTTTGATCGGATTTGAATTACAATGCCAATTTAAGTATCACTAGCCGTATTACAGATAAAGCTGCAATGTTATTTTGACGCACGAACAGTCATTTTCCCAAACGATGGCGTAACGGCTGTCAATGATTGTAATGCGTCATTAGTTAAAAATTTCACCAACTCAGCTTGTTTATTAAACGCTCTTCTAGCATGAATCTCTTAACTAATTTCCTGTTATTTTAAGAAAAGTGTGAAAAGAGCTGGAGTTACCTCCCTATGAGGTCGGACGCTCTACATTATCGTTAGCCAATGGCCTTGGAATTGTAGGATACAAGTGACATTATACGTTGCATTAGCGCTGTATGACGGCCAAAGGCAAAAGCTAATATATATTTATTTATAAAATGTAATTGCAGGCAGTCGTGATGTTGTCTCGACAGAGAACAAGCCCTACAGCACATGACTTTTATGTGACAGTTATTTATTGCAAATAGGCAGGCAGTCATCAAGATGTTCCAATCAGAGACGCTACGAATTTTCATTACATCGAGCAATATTCCGTATAAATTGCATTTTAAACCACCAGCGACGTAGAAATAGCGCATCGCGTGAGCAAACACTTCGTACAATATATAGTGCATAAAATCGCAATGGTGTGGTGAGTTGTTTGTATTTGGTGAAATATGTAGACAAATTTAAATGTATACACTACATCCATTCTATTTATATATATGTTAATTATGTTTATGCATGTGTCTCGTTAACTAAGGCTTTCTAGTTCGCAAAATGGCGCACACAGCCGTGTTCAAATAAGCAACAAATAACTCATAGCTATTGCCGACCATAGAATGTTTCGCACAGAACTAAAAGGGAAAATGTTAGTCAACTTTATCCGTCAGATAAATAAAATTCTCTCGCTACAAAATAGCCGAACTATGATAAAAGGGTATAAATGAAATAAACACGGTTTACCTAAGCGCGTGGATTATAGAAATTTTTTAAAGATTAAGGATTAGCTTTTTTAAAGATAGCTAATTTACCAATTTCCTCACATCTTTTTTATTGGCTTTATGAGCAATTTTTACGTAAATTTTACTATTTATCAAGCATTTAATTTTAAGGCACTAGATTCAGTGGCCTCAGGGGACGTGAATTTGGGTGGATTCGACCCTTAGGAAATACCTATGATTTAGGGCAATATACTTTGTTTTAAAACGTAATTTTTATTATGTACCAACATATACGCAATTTTAGTATATAATATACGTTAGGTTACTGAAATTATAAATGATATTTGTATTTACTAGATTGAAATTATATAGGAATCTTTAGTAACGGTTTGTAAGCGAAAAGAACATGCTGCCCATAAGAGGAATGTACGCGTGAAACCGGAATCTTTATGATTACTAACGGATCATGAAGAAAGCGAATGTGTAGCTCTAAGGCGGAATACCCACATATCAAGAGCTCGAGGAATTCTAATTAAAAATTGTTTCTGAACAAAGGGAATATATGGCCTCAACCAGAATATACGCGTTGGTCCAAGAAATGTTTATGATTATTAATGGTTTGTGAACATGTGCCCCAAAAGTAGGATATACGCTTATATAGCTCACACAACAAATGCTCCAGGAATGTTTATGATCAATACGGTTTGTGAACTAAGTGAATATGCGGCCCAAAAGCGGAATATATGCGTTATATATTTTACACATCCAGATCTTGAGATATCTTTATGATTAAAAGCGGTTTCCAAACAAGGGGAACATGTGACCTAAATTCTTTATCTAAGTCATATATCAAGATCTTGATTTAGCTTTATTATTAGTAACAGTTTGTGAATAAATGGAAAGTGCTAAAAACTGGACTATACGCGTGATCTAACTCCCGTATCAAGATCTCGAGGAATCTATACGATTAGAACCGTTTACGATCGAAGGGAATGTGTGTAGCGAAGTCAAAATTTATGCGTCATATACCAATAACTCCAGTAATATTTATTAACGATTTATAAACAAAAAGAACTTGTCGCCCAAAAGCGGAATATACACGTGACTTAACTAACGTATCATTGATTAACAATGTTTTGTGAACAAAGGAAACGTGTGGTCCAAAAATGGACTATACGCGTGATCTCGTGTACCAATATCGAACTAAGGAGGGCACCAATATCAAACTGGACAGGGGAAACAATATCAAACTGGAAGGGGCACCAGTATCTAGCTGGAGGGGGACACCAATATCAAACTGGAGGGAGCACAAATATCAAACTGGATGGGGGCACCAATATCAAATAGGACCAGGGCACCAATATCAAACTGGAGGTTGCACCAATATCAAACTGGAGGGGGCACTAATATCAAATTGGAGGAGAGCAGCAATATCAAACAGGAGGGGTCACGAATATCAAACTGGTAGGAAGCACCAATATCTGACTGCAGGGGTGCACCAATGTCAAACTGGAGGGGCGCCAATATCAAATTGGAGGGGAGCACCAATATCAAACAAGAGGGGCGACAATATTAAACTCCAAGGTGCACCAATATCAAACTAGAGGGGCGAATAGCAAACTGGAGGGGAGGACCAATATCAAACAGGAGGGTGCACCAACATCAATCTCGAAGAACCAATATCATACTGCGGGGGCCAACATCAAACTAGATTGGGCCCCAATATCAACCTAGAGGGGCACTAATATCAAACTGGAGGGGAGCACCAATCAAACAGAAGAGGGTCACGAATATCAAACTGGAGGGGACACCAATAACAAACTGGAGGGGGCACCACTATCAATCGGGAAGGGGGCACCAATATCAAACTGGAGGGAACATCAGTATCAAACTGGAGGGAAAACTAATATCAATTTGAGGGGGCGCCAATATCAAACAGGAGGGCGCACCAATATCAAACTCGAGGGGGGCACCAATGTCAAACTGCAGGGTGCCAATAGCAACCTGGAGGGGGCACCAATATCAAACTGGAAGGCGCACCAATATCAAACTAGAGGGGGGCACCACTATCAAACTGGATGGGGGCACCAATATGAAACTGGAGGGGGACACCAATATCAAACTGGAGGGGGCCCCAATATCAAACTTTAGGCGGCACCAATATCAAACTGGAGGGGCACCAATATCAAACGGCAGGAAGCCAACATCAACTAGAGTGGCCCACCAGTAATTGTCGTTTACAGCTTGCCGTAAGAGACTTTTGTCTCTTACAAACGCCCGAAACAGACACAAATCTGTAACAGCGAGCTAAAACAGACATAAATATGTTTCACTTAGCCGTAACAGATTTTTGTCTTTTTTGGCTAGCTGCAAGAAACTATTGTCTTTTATAACCAGCTATAAGAGACACCCGTCTCTTACAGCTATCCGTACGGCATTGAAGTCTCTTACGGTTGGCTTTAAGAGACTTTTGTCTTTAACAGCAATGCATCACAAACTAATATCTGTTACAACTGTCCTTAAGATATTTATATCTCGTATCTCTATATCTGACTGTTCCTCAACAGAAGCAGCTTCGGAACATAATTGCTGACAATGCTGATGGCTTCAGCATGAACGACTTTGACCTTGGACGATGCACGATCGCGCCACTCACAATTGAAACCGGGAAAGCTCGTCCAATAAAACAAATCCCGTAATCGGTCGCCACACGCGCTGCGCGAACCGCTTCGCAAGGAAATCGACGACATGATCCAAGCAGGTGTGATACAACCCTCGGAGTCTCCCTAGGGCTCTACGATCGTCTATTTAAAAATGATGGCACACTACGACTGTGCGTTGATTTTCGAAAAGTCAATGCCGTAGTGGAACAGGACGCGTTCCATCTGCCGAGAATTGATGACATTCTATCCACGCTGGAACGCACAAAGTACATGTCTAGCTTAGACCTCGACAAAGGATTTTGGCAAGTTGATCTCGACTCCACCACAAAACAAAAGACTGCTTTCGTTACGGTGCATGGACAATTCGAATATAATGTGTTACCGTTTGGATTGAATTCATCACCAGGCGCGTTTCAACGCTGCATGTCGCTAACACTTAAAGGCTTAGAATGGCAGAAGTGCGTTATCTACATCGACGACGTTCTAGTGTTTTCTCCGTCATTTGAGCAGCACCTTTCAGACCTGGTGGAAGTCTTTGACCGTTTTCGATACGCCAGTCTAAAGCTAAAGCCGTCAAAATACCAATTCGGCCAGCGCTCGCTCAAGTACCTCGGACACATCGTCAGTACCGAAGGCATTCGCCCTGACCCCTAGAAAACATTAGCAATCCAAAAGTTTCGGCGACCAGAGACACTAAAACAGTTACAAAGCTTCCTAGGCATTGTAACGTACTTATAGCAAATTTATATCGAATTAGTCGGAAATCAAGGAACCATTAAACAATTTGAAACGAAAGGACGTTCCATTCATCTGGACCGAACAATGCCAGCAGGCTTTCGTCAAACTAAAACACATCTTGAGCCAGGATCCCATACTGATTTACCCTCATTTTGCTATGCCGTTCATCGTACAAACAGATCCATCGGGATTTGCCATGGGAGCAGTATTGTCGTAAAAGGAAGGAGGGGCTGTCAAGCCTATCGCTTACGCTAGCAAAGCACTACTCTCATACCAGCGGCGATATTCACCGATCGAAGCGGAAGCACTCGCTATCCGATGGGCAGTGTTGCACCTCAAAAACTATCTATATGGTCATCCGTTTCACGTTGAAACGGACCACAAACCCCTAAAACAACTGTTTGCCAAATCGAAAAGGAATTCACGCCTTGCCCAACGACGAAATGAGCTCCTCGTGGAATTCAGAACTTTTGACATAATATATCGCCCGAGCAAGGCAAATAGTAACGCTGACGCACTGTCCCGCGACCCTCGCAACGAAACAGGGTCAGCCGCTTCCGACGACGGATCCTTGGATGGTCAAAAAAGGATATGAGGATGCTGAACGTAATGGGTGAACGCAGAAGACTTTCACAGAAAACAACTCATATGACGGATCAACCAGAGCAACCAGCAGTAGACAAACCATCTACTTCAGCTACTGCTCCGGTCTAGCAAAGTGTGAGCGATAATTGGGAACGCACTGCTGATTCGAGCTTGGCGGAAAGCTCCATTCCAACCGCAACGTGGACAGCGCCGATCACACTGGAAACAACTAGCTAAACGGCGGACCCTGTGTTCGAACTTGATCCCAGTGACGCCAACCGATAGCCCGATCCTCGAAAACGCGCACATCGGAACGCTGAACCCGAAATCTTTGTTGCGAACGAAGACCGAATCCCTTTGCTTCGAGGAGCCTCACGACGAAATTGCGACAGAGCAGGCCGAAGATGCCTATTTCGGCCCAATCATGCACTACTTGAGAGATGAAACGCTTCCGGCTGACGACACAATCTCCCGTCGTGTCGTGCTACAGTCACATCTTTTCTATATCAACGACGAGGGTATACTTTACTTCATGCCAAGTTATGTTACAGACAAGCGACTAAAACTATGTGTCCCAACCAGCGTAGTCAACACGGTTCTGTCTCAAGAGCATGAACGTATATACGCTGGACACCCAGGCCGCAGTCGCATGATCGCTAAGATATCACTGTTTTATTATTCGCCGACCATCAACCGGGACGTAACAAACTGGATACGCACATGTCTCATTTGTCAAACGTCCAAGGACCCGCCCAGAAAACGCAAAGCACTTATGGGCTTAATACCATGCCCAACGCACCCGCTGTTTCGTGTATACGTAGATGTGCTCGACATGCGTGTTGTCACGCTATCCGGTAATAAATACGTCGTGGCCTTCATAGGTTAACTCACCAAATTTGCTGTGACGTTCCCCACAAACAATCAAAACGCCCGTACTATCGCCCGGCTGGTCAACCGCTTTGGTGCACCCAATGAACTAGTGTCGGATCAAGGGCGACAGTTTGTGTCGGCCCTCTTCAAAAACATTTGCGCAATTGTAAGCACGTTCAAACGGGAGGTCATAGCGTACCATCCGCGGGCGAATGGCGAAATCGAGCGTTTTAACAAAACTATTACCCAGCTTTTGAAAACGGGATTGCCCGAAGGCGATCATTCTAGGTGGGATGAACTCTTGCTCTATGTTACCATGGCTTACAATGCAGCCATTCATAGCACGGCCGGCGAGTCGCCGTTCCTCGTGATGCACAGTTTCGATCCAAGGCTGCCGCGTGAGCTAGCCGCAACACAAAGACTTGAAAACTATACCGGAGTTAGCGCGTACAAAACGGTCGTAATGGGCTGGCTACGTCGAGTAAGACAAAACACATGCCACGAACTTAAGGCCGCGCAGGACAAACAAGCTAAGGCATACAACCGCGACGCGCATGCACCAGGCTATAAAGTGCAACATCTCGTATGGGTCTACGCCTACAACTCTTAGTCCCACCTGAGTCGGAAACTTGTGTGCCCATGGCACTGGCCGTATCGCATTATCGAGATTAAACATCCAAGCATGAAAATCCAACTCGTAGAAATACCTGACGGACCACTGCTCACGGTTCACATAAATCGCACAAAGAAGGCATATCGACCTCGAGTATTCGCTGTCGACGAACCTGACGCACTCGCTGTGATGCCTAGAGAACAGCTACAAAGACGGTTTAAACAGCGAGGAAATTTTCAGAGTGAATTGGGAATTCGAGGGAGCTCAGCGATCGACTGATCTACCGCATTACGGCGCAACCAGAGATTCGGATGATCCACTCGCAGAATGCGATACACCACCAGTCCATGCTGCTTGCTCAGCACACAACTGGTTTCCCTCAGACTTTCTGATGAAGTAGCAGAGGGACCAACGCTACCTGTAGAGCACAAGTCCCGGGGAACCAAAGGGAGCACGCAAGCAACTATGGCCTCAACGGTAACAGCCCAACCAGACGACCATCTTGCTGTTGAAGCTCCTCGCCCCAAGCACCATGAATGTAAACAGCCAGCATCTATGCAACCAGAGGAACGCCTAGAATCACGGGGTTCCCGGCCACCTACCGAACCCATCGAGCATCCCACCTCCGCGTGTCGTCTCATCTTCACGTAACCAAACCAATAGCACAGTTGCGTGCAGACACTCAAGCGGAACAACGGTTCGACGAAATCATTTCCAGCGTGGTAGCACAATCGAAATCGATTACTAATAGGAGTGAGCTTCAGCGATCTTATAAATCACGCAATGAACGCAGGATGACCAAAGCAGAAGGCGAAGTAACACCCTCATCGAAACGGTTAGCACGCCGGGTTAGCCAAATCGAGCCGACCGTGGCCAAAGCTAAGCACTCTCTCCGTCTTACCGAAAGAACCGACTCGTCCTCTGACTGTTTGGAATCGGGACGCGAACCGCCTCCAAGAACTCGGGCGGGAACGCGAACCACATATAGGGTTGCGCAGATCGCTACCAAACGGAAAGGGCACTCGACCCAGGCAGCTGCCGATCTAGCAGGCGGAGACAATACCGATGAATTGCAACTAACTCCGTAGCAACGGAAACTCCGGGACCTGTCCCCCTTTCCGCCGGAGTGCAACTGAATTTGCTAGCCGCATTCCCTCTTGTACTATAGACCGTATCATAAATGCGTACCATAATTTCGTTACGTCTTGTTATAACTGTCTGTTTTATCTGTTCATCCTATCATTTTAGCCCAAAGAAACATGAACCAGAGTCCCGCCGCCAGCCATCTACGACACGCGCTCGACACATACCATCTCGTGGACGACTACGAAATTGACTGGTCTAAACCATGGACCGCATTTCTTAGCAAGGGCATGCACCTGCCAAAGTTGTCAAACATTTACAAAGTCAGAGTAGTAATCCGGGCAAGCGACAAAGTGTTCGACACGGTCGAACAGGCATACCAATGTGCGGTATCATACCTGTTCGTTGAGCCACAGGCAATGGATGCCGTGTCACAGCCGAACCTAAAGGCAGTCGAGGTAAAATGTATAGCTCGAGCACATAAACAAGTTCTTAACGTAGGGTGGACGCGCAGCTCTCTGGCATATGCTACCATATATTATGCGTCCACTGCTCACGCAAAAATTCGAAGATCTGGAGGCTGCCGCACAACTAGACAACACAGGCGACCAACAATTGCTCGAAACAAACCGTAAAGACGCCTTTTGGGGTGTCGCGGCTGATCCACAAAAACTGCGGGAACATTACTTGCCTCATAGCGTAAAGAACGTAATGGGACGTCTGCTTGAGGAAGTTACACAATTTCGGCGTACGCGTATCAGCCAGTGGACTCAAAATATAGTCATAAGGGACGCCATAATTTTCCACTATTAGCCGAAAACCTACACGAAGGACCTAGGAAAGTCCTATGTTGGCCACGAGCATCACTTACCGAGTTGATTCAGTTGGCTGCTCTGGTAGTACAACAACCTATCAAGCAAATCATTCTTGTTGGAGGCCAGCAGCCCGTTCTTACAAGCTACAAATCTGGCGACATTGCATTGCTCAACCCAACAAAACTGTACCAAAGTCATAATTCGAAAACTATCATATTTACGAAATTTCGTACTACCAAGCGTCACAATCACTATAATTGCGCCTTCTCCATTCTGGAACATATTCGATGCTCCGAAGCATGAGTGGGCGGACGGAGTAACAGCGAAGCTAACGGACCGGGTACGCCCTTTTGAAAATCTGCAACCAATTAAGATGGTACCATACTGCACCTGCATGCACGCACAGGAACGCTGGACTTGGAACACGCTTCCCGTAAAAAGCCTCTCACTTATGTGGCGGATGAACGAACCACAACTATCTGTACCTGGCCTAGCTCACATGATGCAGCTACTCATTAATATCTCAACAAATCATGACTAATCATATTTCGGATATAAGAATGGCCGGAACTATTCCTAATCTAAACCAGGTAATTAAAAAACTGCCACAAAGTACGCTAGGACCAAAACTGTCTGAAGCGAGAAACCAGGCTTCCAAAGGGATCCCAAAAACGCGGGAGGACACTGGAGCGCTTCTGGCCTTCTCAGGCCAAGAAAACGTTCTCGTTCACGATGACGGAAAGCACACACATGTGTTCGCAACATAGGAATTTATACAGTTGCCAGAGTAAATTTGTGGACGCCTCCTCCGAATAAAGTCAGACCATGATCTAAGAAACTAAAACCTTATATGCTAAAACAATTGCCTGGGCTAAGCTCACAGCCTCTGTAACCGATCATAAAATGCTAAAACAGTTGCCTGTGCTAAGCTCACGGCCTCTGTAACCGATCACAAACCAAATTTTTCACACAGGTTTATGGTGGTTGCATGAGCTAAGCTTACGGCTTTAGGAAATAAACGGTCGACCAGATGTGTAAACTTACCACAGAAAATTCAGTCTGCAGATCGTAAATAATAACATGATCGTCAAAGTTGTGCTCAACAGAGCAGGGTGACCAAAATGTATTCGGCTGATTTCTCTGGATAAATAACTGGCCTGAAAAGAGGTCAAACTAAAAGCCTTTCAGTTTTTACTCCACGACTGCACAATATATACTCGTCTAGCCCGCAGTTACTTGATTAATTTGTATATAGTTATTACGTTATTGTTGACCAGTGTCGATATATGTGGATGAATTGCTAAATAGATGTTTATAATATGCAATCATGGCGGTTTTGCTCTGTATTCCTGAAACGGTGCACGGACGGTCCAAGTGATTAGTTGACTAACAAAGCGACATTCTTGCCAAATTTGCATGGCCCCCCAGTGTAATCCCTTTACGGTTCAAAAATAAAAAGGAGGGATTGGTGAGGGAAAGTTGTCCCAGGCGAAAACGCTTTCCCTCATTGTCGTCAGGTTACACCAATACATAGCAGCCATTGCTGACATCATGTTTTAAATGCCTTAAGTGCGCGCGCCGGTGTAAAATCATATTCTGTTGTACATATGTTATATTATCGCGCCATTGCCATTATTAATGTGTTTTATATACACTTATTTGTCAGTTGCACGGTTTGTATTGCCTCTGTTGCGTTGTTAAATCAAATTATTTGAAAATCCTAGGCTTTTTGGTGCATCTAAAAGAGAAAAATGTTTTTACTTTGAATTTAAATTTAGAATTAGGTAGCTTATCTTAAGCATTCTTCGACCCCAGACCCCTATACTTCTTATCTCTTCGATAATAAATAATTCTTCTTATCTTAAGTTATTTAACTTGTTTGTTTCGTCAGTAGTTATCTCGCAACTGATAATAATATAATTAGTAAATGTATTCACGCAGATAACAGCCTATTTTCTAAACAAAAGCTTATCAGTCCCGCCTTTTTAACTTCCAACAGATAGTGATTGTTCGGCGATTTTCCGGTTTTAGATAAGAGCTACCAGAGTATAAAAGCTAATGCGCAGTCGCATCGAGGAACTCAGTACGGTTTATGAATTTGTCGAGCTAGGCGTTTCTTATACTGAGTTGACTTTTCGCTTTGGATTTCTGCCCGGTTATATTTATTGTTTTAGTGTTGGTGCAGTGCATTTTTTTATGATGTTCATTGTTATTGCACAGCAGTTTAAGTGCTGTAGCTGTCCCAAGCGTGGGTTTTGATTCCCAGACTTACAATTGTCGGTTTATTTTCAAGCTTCTCTAAGCCGTACTGGGTTCCCGGTCTGCAGCTCAGTGCGAGCACAGGCCGAGCGTGTTTGTGAAAAGCACTTTGCTAGTTATTTGGCGAATGGTCTAATATGCAAGCAATTTGATTTTTGGGCGTCAGCTGACTTCAAAGTGTGGGCGGAGACTGAGCGCTGGGTAACCGCTGTGTGCTTTTTACTTTGGTGTTTTTTATTCCTGGTAACTCGCCTGCGATTACTAACTATACCCGCGAGTGGATGAGTTAATATATATCAATGTAATCACGGCTGGCTCATGTTGCCATTATAACCATAATCTCTTAGTCGAATTCATGCAGCACAAATTTCATGTGCCTCATCTAGTTCGATAAATAGCGAGCGGCCAGACAGTCAAACAATCCTTTAAGTCAGGCTTTTATTCATTGTTGCTATACGGTGACTTCCCTCGGCATAATGTGCACATCTTCTTACATACATTCCGTGTAATATTAAATGCTCTGTAACTTTGTAAGTGCTAAATGACGATTGCTGTAAATAAAACTTATCTGTTGTATCTTTTGTTACTCAAATTTGTCTAAACTAAAAGCACGGTTTACCGCTTTACGTAACAATTCGTTCAATGAGAACATTGGGAATTAACATACACTGACCCGCCTAAATATTCGTCGTCGCACTTCCACCTAACCGGTAGTATTTAGCTTTCACATTGTTGGGCCACGAATAGGCGCCCCAACATTCTAGCGCTAGGAATTTTCTCAAATTACATCTTGTTTTCCTGGACTCGGCTTTCGCACGGCAAAGTCCGAGCGTGAGCCAAGCTCGAACAATACTCCGAGCACCGACTTCACGTGTATAGCTACTAATCCTTGGAACTAATCATACTAGGTTGCGTTGGGCAAAGTCCTGACAACTTTGTAATGAACATTATATCAAGTGGCCCCGTAGGCTAAATAAACAACACCCCTTGCGACTTTCTCTTGTGCTTATTAAAAATACACTTCCGCTATTTCTCGACTACCATCATCCCATCCGCTGACCGTCCTCCGCATTTCGTTCAAGTAAAGTTGGCCTAAGACCTGACTAGGCTTTTAAGCTCTCGCCCCGGTTAGCCAAAAAGTGAAATACGGTTCTCCCGTTGCATTCTAAGCCACCCTATGCGATCACAAACTTGCTAGCAACCACATCTAAAGCTTCAATAGAATATCTCAGCCAATATAAGTATCACCTAAGCCTGACAAATGGTGTTGACCTACGGATTTCTTAGTGCACGCTGCGGATGTTCTGGCGGCTACAAAACCCGATATTGTGGGTGTAAGAAGGCGTCCCACTTCCCCTGCATTTGGGTGAACGGGTCGCCACGCCCGGGGGGCCTATATCATCCACTAGGCAACGTAGGCCGTATTCGCACGGGGGTTCTACCCTGGAACACTAGGACCAGAGGACTCCAACTCTCTTCTGCTCTGAGCCCACCCCTGGAGGCCTGCTAATAATTCGTGGGGTGTGGAGTTCCAGCAGGTAGAGGTTGGGCAGTCCGCGTTCCCCGTAACACTTATAAAAGCTGACATGAGAAACGGCATATTCTATGGGATGTCGCTTTATACAGGACGGACTGAATTGTGTAAATATTAACATTGATAAAATTTCAAGTGCGTTGATATAAATTTCCACTCTTAAGAATTCATTGAATGAATATAAATAATTAATGAATCGCTAAGAAATTAGAAATTTAGCAATATGATATCCAATATTAGAGCGCTTGGTTTTACAAACGTTAGTGCACGAATTGGGTGAATATTACAGCGTGATAGTGCATACACTGTTTGGCAGGAATCGATGTGAAGCGGCATAAACAATACAGACAGATGGCGGAGCATTATTTGCTAAGGTCATACAATGAAATAACAAAACCTAAAATATAACATTTTAATAATCTATAATAAACACAAACGTCAGTGAGA
>JASANE010009556.1:0-15329 GCA_030248225.1 Trileptium ribeirensis | reverse complement strand
TCAGTGTTGTGTGCCATTGCACTACCGTGTGAAAGTTTGTATCTCATTTTAAAATCTCACCTCAATGAATCCAACGACATAAATTTTACAAACTAAAATAATAGACCAAACCGATCTAGCAAATTATATACATGCAAGCTTTACTTGGAAATAAAATGGCATGCTACTAAGAATTGTGTTAATCAGCCGTGTCTATCTCATATGCCTACGAGAAACGCTGTATCAGGTCACGTTTTAGTAAAATTGCTACTATTTTTGGTTAATTAAATTAACTAAGTGGAGTGTTATTTTTGCGTCAGTCATGTTACAAAAAAAAGTATCACAGCCAGATTTTTGCAAAGGAGATGGATAACGGTTATATATTATTATATTATTTGTAAAAATCCGATGCAGAAATATAATTGATTTATCATAATCCTATATTTTGTTTACAGGTGGCTGATGGTAGCTAATGGGATAACTATATATTTTAGATGTAATCTTCAATAGAATCGGTAAGACTTATTTTATCATATCCGTTTAAATACACAAATCCAGCAAAAGTCCAGTCGGAATTAATCTCTAAATTTAATCTAAAAAGAAAGACTACGATATAAGCATTATTAGTAAAACCCTAATTTGGAACAGATAAATTCTCTACATGGTGGTAAAAAAAAAAAAATTAGCCCCTTTGTTTATTATATTTATAAGCGTATTTGAATTGAAATAAAAATAACGAGTAGTAACATGCCACGTTATTTAAAAACAACAGTTGATTCGGTTCACACGCACGAAGTGGACAAAGTTAGTACTGTAGAATGCACCATGACTGTAGGGGCATTATTCCTACAGCATCATAGATCTAGCGGCCTTGCATTACATTGTTTAGGTTAAATCGCATAAACAAACCGTAAGAACTAAGATCATCAAACTGCTAGGACACCCTGGCACAGCGAACAATTTCGTCTAATAATATTATTTACAGACAGCCAATAAAATATTTTTCTTGAAAATAACTTCATTGCCGCAACTATTTATATGCGATATGAAAACAAGCAAAAAAAAATGTTTGCGCTGGTTGTTTTTTTTTCACAAAAAAAAAAAAATTTTCAAAACAAATTTTCAAACCATGCATGAAATTAAGTTACTTATATGTAGCATATGGTTCAGTAAGAAGACCCCATATTTCAGAACGAAACTAGCCCGAGTTATGTATCTACTTGTTCAAGGAAATTCTGGATAAAATTATGTATTCCATAAAAATTAATAAAATTGCACTACGGTAAAAAAAAATCATATATTTGAATCTTCTCATGGACAGCAACTAAAAGCTACGGTTTTATAACTTTATCTTAACTATTCGACAACCCTAATGCCTCAACAATGCTGTTGAAAAAAAGTCATTAGTTTTAAGAAAAGTTTCAAAAGATAATAGGTGAGAATTGTGTTTCAAATCAAGATCTGTAATTTAAGTGATCAATTGGACTCACGAGAATAAATTGGGTGGAATAATTCCATTAACTGTTTCAAGCCAAAATCGGCTATTCGGCATTAGTGTGCATTGCAACACGTTATACTGGGCTGAGTATATCCGGTTTAGTGATATGTTTAATGGGTGTTGATAGTCACGTCTTTTGAAAACTTGTTCGCACCTACGGGTTGGTTTCAAGCATACCCACTGGTGGTTGTCATATATTGCGTGTTGGACCTGCTAAGTGGGACTTTACAAAATGAAATTGGGGAATGGAGCCCTGCAAATAATTATTCTATTTAGTTTTTTTATAGTATATATATCGCGATAAGGAATCCGTATAAATGGTATTTTAACCATATATTTAATTCTATAATCGAAAAGTTGTACAAATACCTAATTGAAATGCAAATTTATTGAATAGATTTTTAGTAAAACAATTTCTTATGAATCGAATATATCTTAGGGTGTCGTCGTGCAACAAACAATTGATTTTTTGTGATTTTATTTTATGACAAATTATATTAATCAAAACGAACAAAAGTGTAAATAAAACGATAGGATTATTGTTAACTACTTTTCAAAAAAAACAATTCCGTATGCTGTTAGTTCGATAGGTTTTTTGGCAGTAATAAAGTTTGAAAGTGAGGCTGAATTTTCGTCCACGGTATTTCACATGTGATTAAAATATAAAATTTTTCCTAAACAAAACAAAAGCTTTTCATATTTAATATTTAATGGATATGTGTATTCAAAAAAAAATATAATCAAGAAATAGGAAATACATCAATGCGAAGCCATTCTTGATTTTTCAATCGTAAAATTTTGCTAAGTTTTTTTTAAATAAAATTGTAGATTGCTGTAAGGTAATCAAACAGGTGAGATTTTGGGTGCGACTTAAACAAATTAGCATCGCCATAGGCTATGACTACGACGCTTTAATACAACGGAAATCAAAGAATCGCTTTATATTTTGTGAGAGCATGTGTATGTACAATATGTTAGATTTAATCCGAAAATAGAGCCTAGATATTTCGCGACTGCGTGAACTGTGTTGATATTAAACATCTGTTTTAAAAAAATAAATAAAAGGAAGTCATTTGAAATATATTTATCTTCCATTTTATTTATTTTGTTTTTGACTATGTGCGAAGTTTATAACTTGTTAAGATGTTCCAGATAATTTAATTTTAGTTTGTTCCAGTAAATGATCTATATTTATTGTCTCATAAATATATTATATTTGCTTGTTAAGAGGATATATGGTAGATGTGGAGAAAAATTTATATGTCAAAAAAAACTTGAATTAGTGATCAATTTTACGTGGATTAATTAATTTATATTTCCTTAAAGAATGATTTATTTTATAAAATTTTAGGAATCAAAATAATGAAAGAAGACTCTGTGACAATTTATATATATAAAAAAAACACCTTTCTTGTAGTGTAATAAAAAAGTTATATCACTTGCATTTTTTTCTTTAGGTATTCAATAAAGTTATATCATAATTTGTAATTGTTCTTTAGTCAAACATCTAATTGGCAAATAAAGGAATCTCTTAGGTTTAACATGATTTCGGTTTTTTTAGGTTTAGCATGATTTTGGGTTTTTTGTAGTGTAATAGAACTAGATAGTGAAAATAGTTAACGTTTTTTTGCTTCTCTGTTTTGAGAATTAAGATACATAAAGATAAATAATCATGGTCATCTATTATTTTTAATCAAAAAAAACGTTAAATATTTTTTAATTTGTTCACAACATTAATGTTTACAAATACCGATCAGAGTTATAAGTTTGCTCAACGGTTGATTGCAATGTATGTTCGCCGAATTTTGTATATTTGCTGGATGAATGTTATTAAATATCGCGGTTTTACTCCAGCCAATCATCACCTTATAAACGTTTCTCGCGACAGTGACGTGGATTGGATATTTTAGCTGCTCCGATGCGCTAGCTTGTGCTCATTTTAAAAAAATGTTATATTATGGGTGCTGATATTGTCATATGAATGGTAAACCAGATAATTAACAATATAGCGATGGCATACGACATGAAAGCTCTTATAAATGGAAACACTACAATGCGAATAGAAGCACAAGTGTTGCCTTGTGACGCCACGATTACAGTACTATTATGTCAACGACTAGAATAAACCGTTACAATGAAAAAAAACAACAATTAGCTTGAATTACTCAACCGAATGTGAAAAGCAACTTGTGATGTGTATGACCTTGCAATGACATAGTTGTTTGCGAATAACAATTAGTGGCGCAATTGTTTCTTCTCCAAAATCAATTTTTTTTGTATGCTAAAATTTGAGGACAAATTATATCTGAGGGAGGGGGTAGTGTGACAAAGCAGAGCCCTCTAATCTTATTTTCTTCTTTGCCTAATTGAAACTGCTGGGAAAAGTCGAAGAGTACGCTAAGAAATTGCGTCATCTATTGTTGTTGGTCATACGTATTATGTGAACTTGTTTGTATTGTTTCTTGTATGTTGAGAAGATTTAATGTATGTCATAATCTGTGTATATGTGTAATAACTTGTTTGCTGACGTAGATCATGGTTGCTTTGATGTAATAGTGTATGTGCGTGTCGTATGGTTGTATCTCTAATGTGAGTCAATGCATACATGCCTCCCGTATTATTGTATTTTTTGTTAGCGTCATGACAAAAATTTTGCCTCTGAGTTCCCAGGTTCTTGAAGCAGGATAGTCGTACGTTTATATATGTATTATTATGTTGTTTACGTGAGAGATTTATGTTGTTTATGTGAAGAAATCTATGATATGTTGTATTGATACCGAGTGTATTTATTATGTGTATGCATAATATTGTGTGCATTACGTGTATCGAAACAAAAAAATCGTTTGTGTTAAAATTTAATTTTTCCAACTTATTAATGTAAAAAAATATATAAACCTACAAAATTCAACCCAAAACTGGACAGGGGGGATGATTTGGGCCCATGCGGATTTTGATGCCAAATGCCATAGGGCACGCGGTAGATTATCCGTATCAAATTTGGCTTCATTTGGTCCACCCGTTAAGGAGTTACAGACCTCATCCCCTCGGTCATTCCCGGCAATAAAAATTTTATAAATTCTGGAAATTATTAAGATTAAGAGAGTTTAAAGCAATTAAAAATTGTAAAATTTGTGTGCCAGGGCTACAGTTTGGGTACCTATCGGATTTGAGTGTAAGCCCTGGGTGCCTTAACCATTACACTTACATTAGCGGAAATGTAAGTGTATTTCTGTTAGATTTTCCAAATTTTGTTTTGAGTTAGGGATTCCGAGAATTTCATAAAAAGATATTCTCTAACGCGCAAATTTTCGTTTAAGTTTGGGAGCGGATTTCTCAATTCTAAGAATTTCTTCGTCTTAACTGTATAAACTTCGCTTTAAAGAAATTCCTGGGTTTCTGGTCCGGGATAAAAGTTTATTTAAGCTCACGCGCGCTAAGCTTAGGCAATTCAGTTCATTACAATCGGTGATCGAAGTGGTGCAACATTTGTGTGTATTATCAATCGGTGCCATTGCTATACTATTGTGAACGTAAGTATATTTTTTATGTGTCTATATGTTCATTGTATATGAGAAGTACAATAAAATCTTGGGTGGAGATTGGTTGCTTCGGATATTTCACATTTGCCATAGACGTTAAGACAACCCCTGAACCATCGTTGGGCCTTAGTCTACCGTACAACCCCGCTCGACGAATACAATTACTTTACGCTAGGACTCACGCGGGCTACAGTACAGTTATTGTCATTATTTATCCTAAAAGGTTTGATCAAACAGGGTCTTTCAGTGGGACCATGGGATCCAAAATACACGAAAATGGTAATTATGTCCGCAACCACTCGAGCAATATTGAGGAAGAGTCATCCGCTATGTGCTTGCACATTGCGAGCACAATAATCGGTTGTCTCCTGATCTGTTAAGCACCATGGCTGATATTCGGTGTTTATTTTCTAGTGTATTGGTCAATATTGTTGTGTACGTTTCTCTAAGTTATACAATCAACGCTCAGAATTCACTACCTTGGTGATAAGAGAAGCTACTAACATATGCCCACCCTGTCTACTGCCTCTAGTGGGGAGTGGCATAACTGTTTTGATTCGTAAACTCTATGCATTATGTTGGAATGAATAATATATAGATACAATATATTACCTATACAACACATAATGTACATATAATGTGTTTACGCTTTGAATATACGTTAGATACAATAGGTGTGGTTAGGGGATGGTAGGCAATAGTTAAACACAAAGTTCCACACCTTTCCGACCCCAATTCTCAGATTGCCACTATACCAAATGCCTGATTTCTCAATTTCCTAACTAAGCGCCTTAGATACCGCTGATAAATTTCGTTTTTCGATCAGGACGTCAGTTGGTTTTTATCAAATTAACGTTGTTTATTCCATACATGCTGACGACCCGAGGTCTCAGGCGTATCCCCTGAACCCCTGCTTCAGCATGTATGGCTTATTCTATCGTAATAATGTTAATAACCAAGATATTCATATTATGAATATATAACATAAAAAGTATCAAATTACAAACATTTATGCCGTCTTTCTACACTAACCACACTCAAAATGAGTTTCCATGAAATTTAAAAGAATATTCTCTCTGCTTTTAAGGTTCAAAGAATTATTCTTTGAGATGTTACTAAAATTTAACGAAATCTGATATTTTGGAAAAATAATTCTTTAAAATTTCAAGGCATAGTTCTTTGAATTTTACAATAATATTCCGGTGGTAAGTAAATCAAAGAATATTCTTTTAAACTTCATGGAAACTAGTTTGAGAGCAGATAGTTCATTATATCAGAAAACTGACACATGTAAACACAAAATACAATGACTGTACAATTAAAACATAATATCGTTACAACCTTACCGCTTACCTGACTTAACGACATCGTGAACGGTTTTGCCTGCAACGAACGCTAAATGACCGAGGACGCTGAATACAACTAGGCCAGCAAGCGCACTTGTCGAAGCATTGATCACACACAGAACGATCGCATCCCTAAAAAGCAATACTATAATTGCGGGGCAACACAATAATAAGAATGAGAGCCAAAATTACCAATATTTTTGGAAATCGCAAAAAAACATGGCATCAAACGCTTTGGTTATAAAATGCTTCATTACCTAGAAATCTGATGCAATACAACTATATTTCATCATAATATTTATTGTCCGGCGTGGATGCGTTTGAAGAGCGACGTATTTAGAACTCTCAAGGTCGATACACAGCGTAAATCGTTTGCGAATAAAAATTTACGAGGAGATTACGAAAACTGCTTTCACAATTCGCAAACAGAAATTAAAGAGCCGCTATTTTTCCACCAAACATTTGTTTTCATTCCTGTTCGTCACTGTACAAAAAACTACGTATTATTACCGATAATTTTACGATATACGTACCGATAACAATTATGGTGATAAGAATTGTAGCTTCCAAGTGCTGTCAATGCGCCGAATCCGATTCCGTAGGAATATAATACCTGAGTACCGGCATCCTTCCATATCTGAAAACGAAAGAAGAAACAAACTTAACAAAATCTATATTATTGTATTTTTGACCACACAAACTTTACAAACATAACAAGAATGTGAATTTATTATTCAATGTATTGCAAAACAAAGCTGGGTATTTTTGCAGTGCGGTGGATGTGCTAGGTCTTTAAAAACCAATATTCACATTTCTGTTTTTTTTACATGGATTCAAAACGATTTAAGAAATGTACATTTTATGTTAATCGTACACTAATGTTTGTTGCTTTTATGCTTCTATACGAATGAATAAATAAATTACACTCCTTAGACTACGCCACGAAAACGTTACGATGCCATTTCAGCAAGTGTGTCCTAGAAATTTGAGTAGCTTTGTATGGCATAATTTAAGATACAGTAATACCCGCAAAAAATGACTGTCGCTCCCTCGCTCGAAATAAATTTGTTCCAAAAATAGAATTTATTATTAATTTAAATAGTATTGAAATATCGAGCGAGCCGCTCGCTCGAGACTATATCGCTCGAAATACGACAGTCATTATTCTGCCGCACACTGTACTTTTGGCTGCGTTACAGTTATGGATATCTGGGCTCTCCATTCGTTGAAAATTTTACCAGTGGGCATGAACCATGGCCCCCTGGTTGCGAAGCGGGGGGGCGCCCGATTTTGCCAGGGGGCATTTTGCCAAGAGAAAAACGGTTAAAAATCGTGTCAGAAACACTGCAAAAATGCTGTTGATGGAGAGAAAAACGATTTTGAACCAAATTTTGGTAAAATTTGAGAAATTTTTGGCTTCAGAACGGAATTTTAGTACAAATTTTGATCAATTTTTTGTACTTTGGACCGATTGGAGACAAAAAAATTTCCAAGAGGCGATGAACCGGGGCTGAGCCCAAAATTTTGCCAGGGAGCACGAACCGGAGGGCACCCGTTCTGAACCAGGGGGCACCGAAAAATGCCAGGGCCCCCATATTCCACCCCAATTTGGAAAGCCCATGATATGAGTATGTAATTAAGCTAATAGCTCTTCGTTGAAATAGATCCTCTCTGCGGAACGCTTTTACTAGTAAACGATGGGTGGTAGACCGAGCGGTGCTAAATTAGAGAATCTAGATATTCTGACACAAAAGCAATTTCGATGATGCATAAAAAAATTTTAACTCACCGTGGTTGTCAATATCTGTGCCATATTTGGACGAAGATAGAAGAGAATTCCGTCACCCGAACCATCCAGCGTAACGCCACGAATGAGGAGAATCAATAGGAACAGATACGGCGACAGCGCACATACGTAAACAAACTGAAATAACTTCCAAGCTTTACAATAATTTGAAATGTATAAAGTGTTCTGAAAAAAGAGCTGTCGTATTACCACATTTCAATGGGATAGAATGAGCACAGGGACTAGGTGATAGATACGTACGGTGAGAAACGTCGAAAATATTTTAGCCATACGCAAATCAATAAAAAATAAATTGTTTGATATAAACTCATTATTTAGCTGTGGTGATGGCATTCAGCCATTGCGAAGCTAAACAACAAAAACAATGTATATATATCAGGGATTAACCGGAACCAAAAGTTACCGCTCCAAAACAAGTAACCGGAACCGTCCATTTACACTGGATCCGGAACCTGGTGTTCACCACTTATATATAGTAAAGAAGATGAAGAAAGAAATGAATGTACTGTGGAATTAAAATGTATTAAAATAAATTCAAAATTTAGCTTAATGAATTGCGATGACGTTATTGCCTCTCTGGAACTTTGAAGAGGATGGGAAAGCTAATAAAATTTACTCACCGATCAAGACGTCTGCTTTCGGACACCCACACAAAGATATCTTTCACTATACCGCCTTGCGTAAAATGCGTCAAATGCATGAGTAAACTTATGGTGCGCCCCTACCATCCCCTTTTGTGATTAGCGATCGCTTGTTCGATGTACGAGCCATCCATCAACTAACAGAGAGCATAAAATTGGGGTTTTGAGCATCGGGTCCAAAATGTTAAGTAACAGAAAATTGCCGTATTAACAGTTACTTCAAAAATGTTAAGTAACAGAAAATTACCGTATTAACAGTTACCTCAAAAACGTTAAGTAACAGATTTATGACCGTTTGGCATTTGAACTGCAAAATATTTATTTTATTATCGAACGAAAATTCCCCCGTTTAACATTTTAACACCTGCACATCATATGATAAGTTTGCGAACTATACATGTATTATCAGTAATAAAACGAAATGTGTTAGCGTAACGAGAAAATGCGGAATGGTAGTTGCCCCATTGTGCGTTGTGAAACGAATTTGTGGCCAAATAGCAAATAGGTACATTGTGTTAGCGAACAGAAATTACACCGTTATGCAATCAGTCGCTCTGCGTTCGCGAACGAAAATTTTTGAATTTGGGCTTGGCTATTACAATGAATTTTTTGTTCGCTAACAGTTTTATGGCGATTTTATTTTACATAGTGTCAAATGGGATGCTAGGGGGCGCAGCTTAAGTTTACTCATGCAAAACTCTGCTTGTAAAACATGGAACGTAAACAATACAATTTCGCTGTGTCTCTAATTATTGCCTTATTTTAATAGATAAGTTATTTACTTTACGTCTGTTATATGTTATTCCGTAGGAAACTTGAAATTATTGGTTTATACGGTTCTAAAAAAGGAGGTACACTACATTTTCTGATTACTGGTCAGAGACATTGCTCAAGGTAGCGTTGCTCCACCACTACCCGTCAACTAGAACATGATGATAATGTTCTGATCAAAGTGTTATAATTGAGACAAACTGTGGTACTGCTCTAATAGTTTCAGTTAATACAGTACATTACAAAGAACTCAATTTCTGGTCCCGTTGTAGATAATAATTATGTTCTTTACTCAAATATAGAGTCAGTACAAAGTTTACAAGCGTACTGGCTGGTAGTTGACGCAATTTATGTTAGCAATGCTTATAGCTAAGTACTTCTGAATAATTCATACTCTGTTATGCATATCAACTTAGAACGGTTCAATACTAAAATGCACCGCAGATCTCTTAATGTGTAAAACAGCTGCTATGAGCATCGACCTGGTTTTGTTTTTAACAAACTCCTGCAGGGTCAAGACGAAAAATTCTTGTTGAAATTATGAGTCTTACTTGCGTTTCACATGGCAATTTGCTGAGTTAATCTTTTCTTTTCTCTGGTTGTTTTGGAAATTTTATACATACACGCATGTTTGGACCACAAAATGAAGCAAATAATGTGAAAAATTGTAAACAAAATTTTTTAACGGGAATTCCGGTTCCGGTATGGTTTGTGCCGCAATCGGAATCACTGTTACTCCGTGAAACTTTACGATTCATACTTAAGCGAGGAAAAATTCAAAAATGTTTTCTTAACTTGCATCCGTGAAGGGTACTAAAATGAGGCAAAAACCTTTATTTTGCTCTCTGACCCTGAACCTTTTGGGCGCCATGACCCCGTACCCATGAAACCATGGGTCACAGCGCAGAACCAACACCGCCAATGAATTTCCCATACCACAAAAATCCCAAGTGAAACTTTTCAGCCGCTCAGGATGTCAGGAAGATTTTCGAATTTTGGGTCGGGGAACCAAATTGGGAAAATGCCTCAAAACCCATAACTCTAGAACAGGAACCTTAATCGAAAAACAAAAAAGGGGCATCGGCATTTATCATTTTACTATGAAATAAAGCTATCCAGAGAAAAAAATCGAGAGTTAAGATAAAAATAACCTTGCTTCCGGAAGGGTACTAAATTCGGGCCCCACATTTTGACCCTTGACCCCGGAACCCGACCCCAAATCAAAAAAACCTCTGGGATATACGCGGTAAATCGATTATGCCGGTTCGAATGAGCCCAAGATCATGAAAATCAAGTCAGGCCGAGTTATAGCCGATCACACACACGGAATTTAAAAGATTTTACCCTGCAACACACGATCTCCAGTACGTTTCACTATGTTCTGACAAAACAGTTTATTGGTGAACTCCGAGTTATGTGGTGTGGTCGAGGGTTCTGGAGATACAGTGGAAACTGATACCACTCCCAGTGGTCACTTAATTTACACGCTACAATACCTCCGCAAGAGCACCTATGTCGACCGGACCAGAAGTCAACGATGCTAGATACAACCCAGTTTTTTGCTTGTAGCCGCCAGGCAAACAGCTTTCTTAACTTTAGATGAGATTCTGCACCCTTCTCCAAGATGCCGTCAGTTACGTAATTTCTGCTAATCAAGAAGTTTCTCAATGTTCTGGTTCTATGGGTGTACTATGCTGCGTCATTTGCACATGAAGTTGCAGTTTCAGCGCAAGCCTTCAATGAAACAGTATGGTGCTGTGACACCAACTCAGCAACATGATTTCTCCAAGCCGTTTTTGCCTGCGGTGGAAGATGCTCCGTGTCGTCAATCCGCGTAGCCCACTCAAATGATGCCTTTTTGAAATCAACCGTTTACTTTTAAGGCAACTCGTCCTGGTGCAGTTTGACTGGAGGAACAAGGCTTTGATTTACCCATTTCCCTTTTAAAAGCTTGTACCAAACGGAACAATTACAGCAAAATTTTCAGGCTGAAAACGTTGCGAGCCTCTCCTCTGGTGTAAGTAAGGCGCAAAGGCTAAGGACACAAATTTGTTGAGCAGTAAGTTTTGAAAACCATTACTTGTCCAAGCCTTACCTTACGTGCTTGGGTGATACCCTTCCACAAAGCAAAATAAATCAATATCCAGCCGAATAGAAGCAACAACGCAAGTCGCCAGTTAAGTGAGCCAATGTCTGATATGGAATTGCTTGTTTGAAGTACCCGATTTCTAGAAAACAAAATAGTTATCGTCATTATACAAGTTGCATTTGTAAACTAACTACTACTACTCGTTATTTTATTATTACTTTTGTAGAGTATATACCTTCCGGGATGACTTCTCCTCGCTCGATGTTCGTACATAATGATATTTCATTGCCCGTACAATATTTTGATTAATACATTTGTTCAAAAATGAGGAAGGGTGTCGAGAGCAGGTAACATCTCCGAAAATATCCTTATTTATTGTAGTTTATTTCAATGTTTTGGGATTTTTTGAAAACCTTTTTATCAATACAGCAGTCACATTGAGTGTAAAGTATTGAATTATGATCAAATTAACAATGTATGTTGCTGCTCCTGAATCTAATAAAGCAAAACAGATACGATTATGACAAAAAACAATATATTTGAGATTAAAAAATACAAAACAATACAAACACAGCTTCTAGTGTAAATATCAGCACAAACCAACCCAACGAATTTTTAGCTCCAAATATCAAAACCAATTCCTTCAAATTACTGTGCCCGTTGTTATGTTGGTGAAAGTATTGTAGGTACGTAGACAACTTACTCCCAGAATTGTTCTACTGGAGTTTGAACAGAATTATTGGTTTCCGATAAATTGCCGCTCATTGTCAAATTGGCAAAATCAAGGCACCTAAAACAATTTTGGATATTTCTGATAAAACATTGTATTTTTACGCTTTTAAAATAATTGCTGTTCTCAAAATAGAGTCGGTTCCAAAATTCATAGATATTCGTAACCGATAGTTTCTTCGAGAACAATATTTTCTTATTCCTACCAGTTGTTCAAGCGAAAGTTCTGGTGAACGGGTTCGATGAATATGTTTCACATCTGTTTTAACTGTGTTCTAACCTGTTAAAAGTTTTGGTGAACGGGTTCGATGAATATGTTCCACATCTGTTTTAACGGTGTTCTTACCTGTTAAAAGATCTGGTGAACGGGTTCGATGAATATGTTCCACATCTGTTTTAACGGTGTTCTAACCTGTTAAAAGTGACATTGAAATACTCGACCCGATGTTGATGATGTTCGAAACGTATTGCTCTAGATGTTCGAAACGTATTTGCTCTAGATGTTCGAAACGTACAGTACTCGCCAAAAATGACCGTCGCATTTCGAGCGAGCGAGTTCGAGCGAGTCGCGAGCGAGTCTCGAGCGAGTCGCGAGCGAGTGGCTCGCTCGACATTTCGCAACTATTTAAATTAATAGAAAATTCTATTTTTAGAACAAATTTATTTCGAGCGAGTCGCGAGCGAGCGACAGTCATTTTTGGCGGGTACTGTATTTGCTCTAGATGTTCGAAACGTATTTGCTCTAGATGTTCGAAACGTATTGGCTCTAGATGTTCGAGACGTATTTGCTCTAGATGTTCTAAACGTATTTGCTCTAGATGTGTTGGCGGAAATATTATTGCTTTGTTGTTCGAGAATTTTTGCAAAATAATCTTGGATATTCGATCGAAGTTTGTTCGTTGGAAAGCTGACAGTCGTTTTTGGTGGAGATTGTTGATCACAGTATGTATTACATGTAAGACCAAGAATTCATTTAATAATAGTTTTATAATTTCGTTTTAACAGCCTCAGTGTCTTTTCGGTTTATAGCCCATCTCGAAAATGGTCATTTTAAGATTTATTTTTGGGTCTATTGATAAACCAAAAAAATCAAAAGAATTTTTTCATAAATATGGCCGAAATGAATATTTTCTGAGATGCCTCGTCGGCTTCGGCGAATGGTACCAAATTTTCCGCTGTAGATTCATCAATGACCATTTGCGGTATATATAACTGAAAAGGCCACAGCTTCAAACAGGCCTTGACTTAGGCACAGGCCATGTCTCAACTGAACATTTTTAGAGCAGAATTTACAAAACAAAGTCGAAATATCGAACAACGGTCATTTCACTCGAACACTGTAATAGGAAGCCCGACAGTTCTAATAAAACTCGCAGAATTTACAAAATTTTTGTCTAACTTATAATATTTACACCATGCAATTGAAGACCGCGAAAAAGGCTTGAAAACAGATTTGGTTTTGCTGGTTACACAGCTTTACAGAGCAACTGTAATTTAAATATTATGTAATGACTAGAAAATATAAAAATATCATACTAGAAGACGACTACATCCCTAAGCAAAGCAACATGGCAATATAACATACTGTTTTAATAAGCATTAATAAAAGGCATTGGAATGGTGGGCCCAGGGATCCAAATTTTTCTGCTGGAGCACATCTATACACAATGTGCACGCAGGCCCACCTATGTACGGTGTCCACGCAGGTCCACCTATACACGATGTCCACGCAGAGCCACCTATACACGGTGTCCACGCAGGCCCACCTATACAAGACGGTATCCACACAGGCCCACCTATACAAGTTTTCAACGCAGGCCCACCTATACGCGGTGTCCCCGCAGGCCCACCTATACAAGGTGTCCACGCAGGCCTGCCAGCCTACAAATACACAGTGTCCACGAAGGCCCATCTATACAAGTTTTCTACGCAGAGCCATCTATACACGGTGTTCACACAGGCCCACCTATACAAGTTTTCAACGCAGGCCCACGTATATGCGGTGTCGCGTCCCCGCAGGCCAACCTGTACAAGGTGTCCACGCAGGCCCACCAATACACAGTGTCCACGCAGGCCCACCTATTCGAGTTTTCAACGCAGACCAATCTATACACGGTATCCACACAGGCCCACCTATACAAGTTTTCAACGCAGGCCCACCTATACGCGGTGTCCCCGCAGGCCCACCTATACAAGGTGTAAAAGTTCCTGAAAAATAATTAAAAATACATTTTTAGGGAATGAATAAGTGCAATTAGATATTTTTTCGGCAAAACGAGCCAACGTTATTTCAAACGAACACATAGGCCGACTTTGCTGCAATTTCTGCTATGTCAGTAGTATGGTGCATGTTGCTGCAGCAGCACACTCCGGGGGGGTCCAGAAAACACAGACTTCCGACGAAGCCCTGTTGTGTTGTTCAATTGTAAAAAAACGTAAATATTATTCGACTGGTGGATCTCAGGCTGTATGTATATGCGGTGTCGCGTCCCCGCAGGCCAACCTGTACAAGGTGTCCACGCAGGCCCACCAATACACAGTGTCCACGCAGGCCCACCTATTCGAGTTTTCAACGCAGACCAATCTATACACGGTATCCACACAGGCCCACCTATACAAGTTTTCAACGCAGGCCCACCTATACGCGGTGTCCCCGCAGGCCCACCTATACAAGGTGTAAACGCAGGCCTACCAGCCTACCAATACACAGTGTCCACGAAGACCCACCTATACAAGTTTTCAACGCAGAGCCATATATACACGGTATTTACACAGGCCCACCTATACAAATTTTCAACGCAGGCCCACCTATATGCGGTGTCGCGTCCCCGCAGGCCCACCTGTACAAGGTGTCCACGCAGGCCCACCAATACACAGTGTCCACGCAGGCCCACCTATTAGTATATGTAACTGAACGAAGAACAAACAAA
>JASANE010009555.1:0-12715 GCA_030248225.1 Trileptium ribeirensis | reverse complement strand
TTCAGGAACCCGCCAATGCGCTTGTAAACTTGGTAAATCAGTCTAAATTGAAGTAAACTAACGTTCTCTGCAACGCAGCTAGACACTGCTTTCTTGGCAAAGAACTGTATTTATTGAAACTGTGCGAGCAGCATCACAGTGTGTCTCATTTATAGCATTCTCATTAGGAAGTTATCATCATTATCATCTAACGTAGGGGCACTGTTTGTACAACGCTAGCCTAAACAGTGTACCTGATCAGAAAATTACCTTCTATATATTATTTTCTCAATCATATAAACCAATAATTTCAAGTTTCCTACAGAAGAACATGTAACAAACGTATGTGTAGTAAAGGAAGGCGACTGGAGACAGAGCGAAAGTGTGTATTGTACGCTCCAAGCTTTGTAAGCATATTCGATTTGACGCAGTATACGCAATGGTGTATAGTGGAAGGCATTTTTTGCTCTGGGTGTCCAAAAATCGACATATTTGATCGATAAATAAACATTATTAGCTTCCTCAGTCTCTTTAAAGTTTCAGAAAGGCAATAATACCATCGCAATACATTAAGTTTAATGTAAACGTTATTTTTAATGCATTTTAAATCCACTATACCTTGATTTCTTCCTTCATCTGTTTTACTATATATAAATTTCGAAGACCAAGTTCCGGATCCGGTTTAAATAGACGGTTCCGGTTGCTGGTTCCGGTTCCGGCAAATTTCGGTTCCGGTTTTTCCCTGCTAGGCATGGCTTTGTGGGATTCGTCCTCGATGATGCTTCACATTGTGAGCGAACTGACTTTCATCGCACTGAACAGTGACACCAGTACCTCCAAGTTGGATTGGATGTATTGCAAAATGTTCGTTTTAGGGAGAATTCTTCAACTGTGGGGGGAAATTCTTTAACTTGCTGATCCTATAATTTGAGGTATGTATATTCCCAACACGGTGTATGCACTGTAATTCGATTTGCAGAGTTGTAGTTCGATTTGTAGAGTGAAGTATTCTTGGCAAGCGCAACACTTGGCGATAATGGAACTCTGCGACACCGGTCTTCAACTACAAGTACATCGAATAATTCTACTCCTTGTACTGCAGCAGAATTAGTTTCTCCTTTGGTGCCTTTAGTTACGGGATTGCCACCGTCGTGTCGAAGCTCTCGGAGCTCTGAAGCTAGTAGTAGCGGCGTGTGTTCCTGGTACCCTTCATCGTCAAGTGGTGGCAATAATAGTCGGTATTCGCAGAATCAGGACGCGGCGGCCCCTGGCCGTTGTGCTGCCGGAGATGTAATATGTGCTGATATTGATTTCACAGGTTGGTTGCGCTTGTTACATAGTAGATGTATTAGGTGCATAAGTCCGGAGTACACTGTACTGATGGTGCTGTTCACGCTAGAAATTCCGTCGTTTACTCGGGAAGTTTTCTTTCGATTGTAAACGATGAGCTGTATGCTACACTGAGACTGACGGGCTTATCCCCGTGGTTATTAACATTGGATAGTCCGTACAAAACATGAAAACTATGTATATTTAGATTCTGCGCAACATAGCTATTATATAAACTCAGTTGTTGGTTATAAATAACGTTTTATAAGAAACTGTACCATTAACTGTATTCTTAGGTTTGAGAGGAACGGACCGCTTTTAATTATACAGTATTACGAACATAAAACGCAGAACCTTTTTCAACCGATCGCGCATTATTCGCGAACAGTTGTATTCGTCAAAAATTAGCAACTGTTCTATCGCTGTTCGCGAATTTGTCACTAACGATTTGCTTTTATTTTTGTAGTACACAAAACAATACATGGCATGATTAGAAGCGTAAAATAGTAGAAGCAATAATTATGATAATATTTGGAGCAAATAATGATTTTTTAGTGATATTTTTTGACATTGGTGTTCGCTCAAACATTGTTAGCTTGAGTCCCTCTAGTCAGTTCTGACAAAGATTGTAACACATTAACGAAATTTTAGTAGTGGTGGACAAAATTAGGATAGAATATGCTATGTCCTGTCCAAAGCCTTTCGATGGGTGGGAGCATTCGGACCCCATGTTCAGTGTCTGGACATTTCCATATTTTTCGGTATATTCTTTTATTATTTGTCGTACAAATATGGAGCTATAAGAGCGTCAAAAGCAGTGGAAACTAATATTATGTAAAATATTTAATAATAATGCAAACGTGAATATAGAACTTGAACTCGCTTAAACTTATCGTCACGAGATCATTTATGAACTATCTACGGGTGGCAGTGCACAGTCTTCACGAATAAAATCTCACCATTGGGTCCGGTTCTGAGCCATTTCTTGGGCCACGATCACTTGGTCTTGTCATGTATGCGTCGGAATGACACCGATGTTGACGTTATCGAATAAATGCTTACGCCATGAGAGCTTGGGGCCGTTTCTCGGACATTTCCAATTAGCAGGACGTTCGCTGGGGAAGATTGACCGGGAGAAAATGATGATCACGCGCTCGACTCAGATGTCCGGACTACCGAACTCTAGGTTTACGGATTTGGTTGGGCTTGGTTGCGTTGGTTATGAGCGGCAGCGGTTTCTGATGTCATTGTGACGTTGTCGGTCCAATAGAGAAATATATACCAAGAACCTTACAGAGACGCCGCGTTAAGAATACTTCCGTTTTCGTAAGTCCCCAGCGGTATATGTCTAATCATCGCACGCGTCAAGGGGAACGAGAACAATGGTGTTGTACACTTTCATTTTGGTTTAAACAGAAATGTTTTTTCGAGTGAATAATGAGGTGATTCTAAAGACATTAATAATCAGTGAATTTATTAGAACATGTGGGTTTTAGGCAAGTGTGGGGGTCGAACGTGAGCTAAAATCTGACGAGCACGAGAAGTTTGAAAACTGGATGAACCCAACCTAGTGTGGACAGGGCAGGTTATGTAAATAATATATTGAAATGTAATTTATTTAATAATTGAGTTGATGAGTTTTATGATGGCTCTGTTTGCACACTATGGTTTTGGTTTACATTATTGAAACAACTGGCTTGATTATTAATTTAAATAGCTCACGGTTCTACGAAATTGGATAATGGTGAAACTAAAGTGTAGGATTCTTAAAACCACAAATCCTCGCCAGTAAGACGTGACTAGTACATACTTCATTGACATAATGTGTTGTTTCGATTTGGGTTCCTTACGCTGGGCGAGCGTATAATCTCCTGATTTGAGTCACTGAAATTAAATACTAAAGGTGTACGTGTGCAGCTATCGAACTCTCTAGTAGAGTCAGGAAGGCATTTGTATTAAAATTTTCATTTTAAACGTTCTTTATAGGGCTTCCAGAAAATGCTGTTGACTCCGACGATGATGATGACGAGGACGACGTATCATGCCCTAGTAGCGATTCTTTGCTTTGGGACGTTGTCGGACTCCAAGACACCGTTCGTGAGTGTCTCGAGAAAGAACCATGTGATCGGACTGAAGATGATATTTCGATGTTATTCGAGTTTATGCAGCGAATGCCATCTTTTGCTGATTTGCCGCAGTCGGTGAAACGCTCGCTTTGCGCACACATGGTATTCGCAGTCGTTGCTAACAGCGGAACGGTGGTCATGCAAGATTCTGAACGATTGGACTCATGGTATAGTTTTGCATTTTGTTTAGGGCACTATTGTTATTCAAGTGATTTCAGTGCGAGCACGGATAACGCTACAATCGGTGTATAAGTCTGCATGCTGTCTGTTTCATTACATACATGTTTTTATACTTTCGTTCGTTGTATGACGGTTTGCCCGTGCAAGCTAGCTATTAAAATTTTTATGCAATCTTACTAATCGTGAAGCTATATTTCAGTCTTTGTGATCAGTTTTTGCGTCCCTGTTATAGTGTCAACAAAGTCAACCTATTGCACCATGTGTAATATCGCGTGTTCCTACTGGAAACATGCCAGTCACCCTTTTGCAATTTCCTGCTTTATTGAGGACGTACTTAATCTACTTTTCTTAGGCCTTTATCATTTTCATTAATGCATATCTGTCACCCAATGTTCATTTTACCATTCGATCCTATTGGGCTGATTCATTCATTTGACATGTCCCAACGCTCCGTTGATGATATTATCAATAAAGATTAACAGATTGAAACTAATGTAAAAATATTGTTTTAGGTGCGTTCTTGTTAATGGTGAGGTTGAGGTGGTTTGCTCAGATGGCACGAAATCGCAACTTTGCCTTGGCGACGCGTTTGGGGTCAAGCCTCACCTAGGCGAACAATATCACGTCGGTGTAATGAGGACATTGGTGCCCGATTGTAATTTTGTACTCGTCGCGCAGGAACACTATGTAGATATTATGTCGCGGGTCGATGAAACATTGCGGCGCGATTTGGATTCACACGGCGAAGTTGTAAGCGAAATGGAACGAAGGTACAATGGAATTTAGTAAATTTATGCTATATTATTCTCAAAATTGCTTAGAATTTTTGAGTAAAAATAATAAACTCGCTTTTAGGGTTTACTTAAAAATAATATATGACTTGCGTTGTTGAAACTCATTAAGAATTTATATTATGCTATTATGGCAGCGCAAACAGAGCGTGTAGGCTAGCGTTTAAACGGGCAAAGAAATTTTGTATTCTGTGTGTGACAACTTGGCAGCTTATAGCCACCACCAAAGTGACGGGCTTCTATGATTTGTTACACGAAAAATCGTATCTAATTTTACATTTTGAGGGACGCTAAGCGCTGTCCTAGTGTTATGGCCTAGACTTCTTAAACCAACGCCAATTTGGTCATTTTGGCTACGCTGGCTAGTTAAGTTGGAATCATCGTTATTTTAAATTTATCAGCTGTTTTCACTTAAAGAGTCGGTATTGGTTTATTTTAGTTTTCCTTATTGTAGCAACTTATGTTAAAATCTACTAACAGAATTGTATACTGCCTGTAATTTGTAAACTATAACTAACAATTTGTAAGCTGTAACTGTATTAAATTACACTCAACGCAGATATCGAAATGGTCGCGTTGCATAGTAGTACTCGCTAGAACTGACTGTCAGCTATCGATTGAATGAATGACTCACTCAAAAGATTACATACGAATAACTATTAAAATTCTAATTTAAAGAAGTTGCTTCGCGTGAATCGAGAGGTAGTTGGTTGGGTGTCAGGGGTCAAAATGAGGGTTTTTAGTACCCTTCACGGAAGCAAGGTTATTTTTACCTTAACATTAGAATTTCTTCTCTGGTTGGTTTTATTTCATAGTAAAATGATAAGTGCCGATGCCTCTTTTTTTGTTTTTCGATTAAGGCTCCGGTTTTGGAGTTATGGGGTTTGCGGTATGTTATCCTCATGGTTCCTCGTCCCAAATTTAGAAAATTTGTTCTGACGTCCTGGGCGGCTGAAAAGTTTCATTTAGGGGTTTCCGGGCATGGGAAACTCATTGCCGGTGTTAGTTTTGTTGTAACTTATGCTGGTATTGTGTGATGTCCACATGTAGCATATCGACGATTGCTATCGAGAGCTGATTTGATGTGCAAGCAAAAGGTGTAGGTGTATCTATGCTTCACTACGTTCTGCAATCTCTATAGAGTTACTAGTATACCTCGACAGCCGGCACAAATGTGTCAGTAAAGCTGGACTCATTTAGCAGAGCTAAAGGGCCCCTATTACTTTATATGGGGCTTCGCTGCCCAGCTTTCTTAGGATGTAGTACTGTCAAAACTAGTCTCGTTTTGTAGCGGATAACATCTTCTATGTAGTTGCAATTTAAATACGCAACAAGCAGGTACATCTCCATAGCTAACAATAACATGGTTGATATTCGGCTCATTTTGTAAGTTGATGCTCAATATGTCTGTGTACCTCATTCTAAATTACATACTCAACACACAGAATTCGCCACCCTTGCGATGAGACAAATTATTAATTACATAGTTTATCACTGCCAACTTAATTTCGGAACGGTCACTGCTGGTTATAGTTAAAAGTGTGGTGTTCGGAGCATTTGACGTCACATTTACTTTGGCTCGCTTGAAAAAACAAATTTGGAACTAAAATAGTTTTGTACAGAGGTCCTTGCATCAACCTGTTTTAGAACTTACGATAACGGCACGCGTGATGGCTATGTGATCGTCAAAGCAAAACCTGACAAGCTTATAGCTCAGCTTACCAGCGATGAATGGGACCGCTCCGTTGATCCGACGTTTATGGAAGATTTTCTGCTAATGCGCAGAGCGTTTACTGAATCCGCGTCGGATGTATTTGATAAACTTGTTGCTCGATTTGAAGATAGAGAGTGCAGGGATAAGGTAAATGAGATGTATATCATTTGTTATGGGAAGCTCATTGTTAATGGATGCCATTACAATAATTATCTTTGAAAGATCCACCAGCTGAAGGAATTTTGGCGATAAATTTTGCTTATATTGTAGTTGTGACTAAGAGGAATATAATGAAAATGTATTGGTAATATAGCACAATGTAAAAAAGCAGTGTTTTGTTCTCCATCATGTGTATCTGAAAATGCTTGAAATGTTTAACGGTAGTGGACTTGGCCTATATAAGCAGTAATGATTGTAAAGTTTTTTGTTGGACATATCACTTTCGACTTGCATCACTTGTTGGTATCGGATTTGGTGCCTAAAAAGGATTTCTCAAGCAAGCCAATATGTCGTTTCAGGACTTTTGAAGTAATTGAATTCTGAGTGTAGTGTCTGGAACGGCCGCAGCGAAGAATTCTCACTAGCCAGAGTGGTAAATTTCGGCGGTATTTATTTCTGGGGGTTTTTGGGGTGACACGCATACCTCAACTTCGGCTGGAGATTGACTAGCGCGATAGCTCAGAAAGTTTGGAACCTCTATGTCTGCCATTTGTTCAGGCATGAAGCCCGATTCTAATATCTTCACCCCCGAAAAACGAGCCAAAGTACTTCTGAGTTTAATTGGGCTTATTTCATAGAGCAAATAGTCACCTTCATCCTCCGTTAGACCGGTCCCGATGAACAAAACTTCGTCTTTGAGATCGTTTTGAAATGAGTCAGTCTTCTGTTCGGAGGAGATTCAGCCCTGCATTGGCAAGGCCAGAGCAGATTGAAAATAAATATCGTCAGGTTACAATGGAAGAGAATTAGACTCGTGCAACCGTTGCTTGAAAGACAACTAAATAATTCTACATAGTACATTGCAGCGTGTATTTGGGTCAAAACGAATTCTAAAATGGACCCATGGCACCGAAAATACACGATAATGGGTAATAACTCAGCAACCGCTCGAGCTATATAGCTGTTTTTTGGTCTCCCTGCAAATAGCGTGCTGCTATTTCCATTATTTTTTTCTGCAGGGTTGCATCAAAAAGAGTTCTTCAATAGGGTCTGGGACCCAAAATACGGGAAAAAGGTAATTTATCCGCAGCCCATCTAGTTGTATTGGTGTTTTGGTCTCATTTTGTACTACAATTCATCCAATATGTTGAGGCAAATGATGTGCTACTATTATCATTACTTACACTGCAAGGTTGGGTCAAAAATGGTTTTCATTGGGCCGATGTTACCCAAAATGCACTAAAATAGTAATATCTCTTCAAATGTTCGAGCTATATATGGGTACTTATGGGCTCTGTATTCGTTGAAAATTTTGCCAGGGGGCATGGTTGGGCCCCCTGTTTCCGAACCGGACGCGCCAGATTTTGCCAGGGGGCATTTATTCAAAAGAAAAACTGTTAAAATCGTGTCCGAAACACTGCCAAGACGCTTTTCATGGGTATAAAAAGCGATTTTGAACCACAGTTTGGCAAAATTTGCGAAATTTTCGATTCTTCGGACCTAATTATAATGCAAATCTTGATCAAATTTCTTGTAATTTGGGGGTGTTTTTACCGAGCAGAAACATAAAAAATTTGCCAAGAGGCGATGAACCGGGGACCCCAAAATTTTTCCAGGGGCACGTACCGTTGGGAACTTAGTTATTGCATGGGGCATTTGAAAATGCCAGGGCCCCCACCCCCCAATTTAGAGAGCCCAGTGTTTTTGGTCTCATTTTGTAGATTGCAAATTACAAGCACAATAATCGGTCATCTTCTCAGCTTTTCAAGCAACGTAGTTGATATTCGGTGGCTCACTTTGTAATTTAATACTCAATATAGCTGTTCACATCTCTCTAAATGACATAATATTCAACAGTCAGAATTCACAACCTTTGCGATAAGACTTACTAGTTATTACAAACACGTCAATTATAATTTGCAGTTTTAGCGCTTTAGATTTCACTAACTACTCACTATCCCTTACATTTCCAAATAGGCGATGGGTCGCCGGCAGGAAGTAACCGGAATTCCGGTTCCGGCGAAAATCGTGTTCCGGTTGCGGTTCCGACGAAAATCGTGTTCCGGTTGCGGTTCCGGCAAAGAGCAAAAACCATACCGGAACCGGAATTCCGGTTTAAAAATTTTCTTTGAAATTTTCCAAGTTTTTTGCTTCATCCTGTAATCCAAACATCAGGGAGTAACCGGAATTCCGGTTCCGGCGAAAATCGTGTTCCGGTTGCGGTTCTGGCAAAGGGCAAAAACCATACCGGAACCAGAATTCCGGTTTAAAAAATTGTTTGAAATTTTCCACGTTTTTTGCTGCATCCTGTAATCCAAACATATGTAATATATTGATGATCATATAGAATGATCAATCTCCAATACAACCAAGCAAGAGAAAAGATTAACTAACCAATTTGTCGTGTGAAACGTAAGTAGGGTACATAATTTGAGCAGGAATTTTTTATAATAACCTGCAGGAGCTTATTAAATCAAAGCCAGGTCGATGCTTGTAGCAGCTATTTTACACATCCAGAAGCCTGCGGGATACGTTTGAGTTAAACCGATCCAACTCGGTAACAAAGTATGGTTTACGCAGAAGTACTTAGGGTATGCTTGGCTAACATAAATTGCGTCAAGCACCCGCCAGTGCACTTGTAAACTTGGTAAATCAGTCTAAATTGAAGTAAACTAACGTTATCTGCAACGCAGCTAGAAACTGTTTTCATGGCAATGAACTGTATTTATTGAAACTGTGCGAGCAGCATCACAGCGTGTCTCATTTATAGCAGTTTGATTAGAAAGTTATCATCATTATGATCTAACTGACGGTCACTGTTTGTCCAACGCTAGCCTAAACAGTGTCTCTGAATACGTTTGTTGCATGTTCTTCTGTAGGAAACTTAAAATTATTGGTTTATATGGTTCTAAGAGAAAATAATAGATAGAAGGTAATTTTCTGATCAGTGGTCAGAGACACTATTTAGGCTAGCGTTGGACAAACGGTGCCCGTCAGTTAGATCATAATGATGATAACTTTCGAATCAGAATGCTATAAATGAGACACACTGTAATGCTGCTCGCACAGTTTCAATAAATACAGTTCATTGCCAAGAAAGCCGTTTCTAGCTGCGTTGCAGATAACGTTAGTTTACTTCAATTTAGACTAATTTACCAAGTTTACAAGCGCACTCGTGGGTGCTTGACGCAATTTATGTTAGCCAAGCATACCCTAAGTACTTCTGCGTAAGCCTTACTCTGTTACCGAGTTGGACCGGTTTAATTCAAACGTATCCCACAGACTTCTGGATGTGTAAAATAGCTGCTACAAACATCGACCTGGCTTTGATTTAACAAACTCCTGCAGATTATTATGAAAAATTCCTGCTCTAATTATGTGCCCTACTTACGTTTCACACATCAAATTGGTTTGTTAATCTTTTCTTTTGCTTGGTAGTATTGAAGCTTGATCATTGTATAATATATGGGTCATTTCACGAAACCATGTACTTTTGAAACACCACTTTTTGAAGCCAAAATGAAACGTTTTCGAATGTACAGTGTCTAGACCCCTTCCGATGTAAAAAACCCTGAATTTTTCGAATATCGAGGTCTCTATGCAAAACGAGCTACCTGAAACCTGCTACAGGGGTTGGAAAGGGCCCCCCTGGGGGTCAAATTTTAATCCGAAATAAGTCATTATTCTGTAGTGTTGACGGAGTGACACGCGAACCATGGTCTGTTTTTATGCAAGTCGGACCAAAATGGTCCTCGTCAAGCCATTTGGAGCACTTGCGACCTAAAATTGATGCTGCTAGGGCATCATTGGGGTTAAAATCGTCCAATTTAGAACAAGCCTGTCGCAGAAGTTTTTCTAGCGCAACGGAGACAGCACCTACAGATACCATTTTATGCTCACAAACCAACCATGAGCGGGGGACGTCTGAAAAAAAATTTCAGGCAGATCCTTAGGCCTTGTAAAAAATGGCACCCCGATATGTTGAGTCGTGGGGGGGGCTACACCTCAGGTAGGGGGGGCTACACCTCTGGTCGGGGGGGGCTACACCTCAGGTCGGGGGGGCTACACCTCAGGTCGGGGGGGGCTACAGCTTCCTACAACATGCAACGCGCCAAACTTTAGCTACTTCTATACATTCTAGATGTAAGCTGGTGTAAAACAAATACAATAGATCTATGACCAGTTTACATTTAAGTGATGATACCAAGGACAATGCGTGTAATAGATGTGCGCGCAGGCAGAAGGGTTTCCTAGCTGCCCAGTTAACAGCACGGCCCCATATCATAGTGCAATGATGATGAACTTATATACTGATATGATTCTTGCGACCTTCGATTACTTTTATTATACATGCGGTCGGGGGGGGCTACATTTTCATTAAAAATTTTTAATAGATGGGTCGATTCTAGTGGGGCTTTACTATGTTTATATCCGGTCTATTGTAAGACTGTATGCTAAATTTGGCTTTTTTAAATTTAAGTTTGGTCAGGTCGGGGGGGCTACATTTTGCATACCCCATTTTTGGCATTTTATGACCTTTGACCTCATAATGAAATAACACATGGACAGACGCTGATATTCTTTTTTTTCAATAACACCTGTACTGATTGCGATTACCGTTATATAGCATTTTTGGCGCTAGTGCACTTTTACGTTATTTACCAGCGTCTGAAAGCTGCCAGATTTGACCTTGGTCGGGGGGGCTACATGTCCCGAAAAAAATTTTCGGAAGCTTGACGTCAGCTTCAGTGTCGATGCTTACTCCCAAGTTTTTCCGGAAAAATTAGCAAATACCAATGGATCACAGTGAAATGAAAAACACATACAGTACTCGCCAGAAATGAGTGCTGTTCGTTCGATGTTCGCTCGAAGTTCGTTCGATGTTCGCTCGATAAATTCAAAATTTTGTTCGAAATGTGTTCGAGACGTGTTCGAAGTTTTGGCGCACTTTTTTAAATTTGTTCGAAATCTGTTCGAAGTTGTTCGAAAAGTGTTCGAGAACGAATAAATTTTGTTCGATTTCTGTTCGATGTTCGTTCGTTCGAAATGTGACACTCATTTCTGGCGAGTACTGTATATGTATCACGTGCTAGCGATACGGCGAACGTTTATATTAGGACATGTGTTTTTGGCTTCATTTGACCAACCCGGGTTGAGGGCCTCTGGTTCCTGCTATGTTTGGGGTACAGAGGTCCACCATAACTCGTTATGATCGTCGGATATGCTATTACTACATCTCACAGCGACATTAAATTTCCTTACAAAAGACTGGTGGTATGGGCCAAAAAGTGCCGATGTAGCCCCCCCGACTAAAATGACATGGTTTCGTGAAATGACCCATATTACATATGTTTGGATTACAGGATGAAGCAAAAAACGTGGAAAATTTCAAACAAAATTTTTAAACCCGAATTCCGGTTCCGATATGATTTTTGCCCTTTGCCGGAACCGCAACCGGAACACGATTTTCCCCGGAACCGGAATTCCGGTTACTCCCTGCTCCATTGTTGCTAACTTGGGACTCCTCACTCAGTCATGCCCCTACCCGTATAATTTTGGTAGTTTGGAAATCCTGTGTTTTAACCTAATTTCAAAGCAATGGCAAAGGTCAAAACGTAACTACGTTGCGTGTTATTGGTTTCCATTTTGCCTGCCGTGGGTAACATATGCTTTGTTTTGTGTATTGTGCTCCAACTTTATGTCAGCCAAGTTTATGAATGATGAAATTGGTGTATGTGAGCTGCTTTGCCCTGGGTTTCCGACGTTGGTCGACCCGTCTTTGGCCAAATGCTGATTTTCGACTACCTCGTTTTTTCTCTTGAACGCGATCACTTCACTGATCCATGTCAGATTCTGAGATTTGGTCGACAACGAAACATGCAGAGATACCAATGCAAATTTGGTAGCAAGCAATTTCGGCGTCAAATTATCAGAAAATTCAGCATTGGCGTAATGAATGTTCAAAATTGTTTTCACTGATTTAAGTGGCCCATATGGAATGAGACAAAAAAAATGAAAAAATAATGTCCTAGTAGCTCTATCTTCCCGGTTACTCTGGTCGTAACTGACCCCCAATTATGTAGCCTTATTTGTGAGACCTAGCTATACGTGTCTTTACGGCGCATTATGATCTAATTTATGAACACTACCAACTAAACGTGCAGAAATTGACTGATGCAGCATTATGGAGCATCTGAATTTGGCAACGAAGTACCCGATTACATTGGTGTTACCAGAAACTGTATAGCTTTTCTATTTGAGCGTGCGCTGTTATCAGTGAACTGTCAGGTGCGAGGTTGATGCGTTATGTTGCAAAATTTGCAGTAAGCTTAAGCCAAGTTAGTGGCAATATTAAGAAAGTATTTTCTTATACGAAAACGACTTATGGACTCTTGTCTTATTCACATAAATTATATTTTCATCAATTTCATTGTCCT
>JASANE010009552.1:0-29300 GCA_030248225.1 Trileptium ribeirensis | reverse complement strand
TTTCCCTTATTACTTCAACCATTCGTATTCTACTACTGCTACCTTAAGCGTCGCTACTTCCACATACAGCTAGGCAAACAAAGCCGCAGAATCATGGCTACATCAACATCGCTGGGTTTCTCCCCGTGCAACCGTCGACCCATGGGTCTAGTGAATGCGGCCTCGGTGTTTTAAAAGTGCGTTTCCAAAGCACTCTCGCAATACAATTTTTTACATCGACGAGATTCTCGTTTTTGGGTTAAAAAATTGCCGAAAATTATTCCAATCTCCCCGAAATTTTCAAGCGACTCAGTGACAATCAGTACCACATTAATGCTTCGAAACCTTTATTCGGTCAATTAGAAGTCACGCTTCTGGTGCATCTCATTGACAAAAACGGTCGAATCAAGCCAGAAACAGCAGAAGTAGCTCAAATATGGGATGCATCTAATCCCACGAATCAAACGCAACTCTAATCTTTCCTCATTTTGGTGAACCACCAAGTTAAACTCATGAAGGACCTAACGTCAAACGCTGAGCCACTTCGGCAGCGAACGAGATAGAAGGCGTGGTTTCAACGGGTCCATGCTCAACAAAGTGCTTTCCGTCGAATCAAAGTCCTGCACGGAGAAAGGCTCATGCTATGCGGTCTTCAATCCGACGGCCGAAACAATAGTCACAACAGACGCATCTAATGCATCATTTACCTTAAGATGTGTGCAGCAGGGCCGGATTTTGTCTTAGTCTGCCGCGGTCAGCCAGTGTGACATTTTTTGGGCCGAGCCAGGCCCTACAAATATATTTAGCTAATAGTAAAGCGAAGCTGATGAATTATCACGAGGGCCCGAATGGGCTCTAAAAGCCAGAAATATATGACGCCAGTGGAAAATCGCTAAAAAATGGAAATTTGTGAAATTTATGGTCATACTCATATTCGTAAACATCCCTTCCCAGTTAACAGCAAAATTTCGTGGTCAAGAGCATGTTTTACATTAGCTACTCAGATGGTTATAAAGGCTTAAACAAAAATTTCGAAAAATTGATATTTACTTTTAATTATCTCTACCTACATTTATGCGTATTGCGTTAATCTTACTCTAATCTTGCCTTTTTGGACCTAGAGCAAAACATTTTCCCTGTAACACAATATCTGTTAAACTGAATGTAAATATTTTCTGAATATTCTGTTCCAGCTATCAAACCCTAAATTGCATCAAAACTTCCCGGCTCGTGCAAACATATGTACAACCATAGATTAGCTATTTATTTTATTTATGAAGAGCCGGATGTGGCTGTGCCTTTTTGTCACGAGCCGGAAATGGCTCTGTGACAGAATCCGGCCCTAGGTGCACACATCTTAAGAGAAATGATGCATAATGTTGCCATTGGCGCAGTTCTGTCTCAAATACAAAACAGTGCCGAAGAACCTATCTACTTCAGTTGAAATACGTTATCTCAGCGTGAACGGAACTTCGCCGTCAACGAGCGCGAAGCTTTGGCTTGCATCTGGGGTTGCGAATATTTTTCAAAATTCCTTCTTGGACGTCACATTATTCTACGAGCCGATCACGCAAGTCTCACAACGCTGCTCCGTCGTCACGACAACAAGCGTAACCCTTATCCGAATGTGAATACAACATCGCTTACAAGAAAGGCTCAACAAATCTCGTTGCTGACGGATTGTCTTTACTACCAGTCAACGTCTCCCTAGAATGTATAGGCGCAGAAGGCTAGTTATACGAACAAACGTGTTTCAAAACAGCTGGCATATCACGAGCTAGTCTCCCATCCCAAACTGCCAACGATTCGCTGATCCAAATGTATTCAAACGATCAGCAAGACAGTTTGATTCGGAAAACGAAGACAGGATCTGTAACAGTTCTTCCATGTTCAGCGAGAATTGACTGTCGAAGACGGAATTCTGCTTCGGGTGACCGTATCTTAGTTCCAACCGGACTTCAAAAACGATATCGATGTTAGTGCGCGATGGTCATCCTGCAATCGTCAGGATGTCACGTTTGGTTCGCTCGAAGAATTTGTGGTCTGGTATGGGCATTCAAATCGAACGACTTGTCACGCCCTGTTTTCCGTCCCAAGACAGCGTCAAAACGTTCAAGTTTGAATTTAGCTATGCAGTCGCCAGTCGGTGGACGGAGAAGGATTAAAGCTGTTGTTTTAGTAGCGCAATTAACATTAACTAAATTATTTTTATCGTTACTCGCCGTAGTGGCTCATTTGCTAGAAACATTTGGGGTCATACATCGCTCGCTGATGACACTTCAACAGAACGAATCATTCGATGGCTACCAGGCATGTCCAACCGATTTCTAAATCCCGACGGTTTGCTATCCGACAACATCACAAACCTCATGTCAAGCAAGATGGAACAGTTTTTGTCGTATTTGGATATCCGGCATCAAACGGTTCCGCTAATTAGACATCAGAGCAACGGAATGGTGGAACTGTTTATCGGACAATTAAACACTCTGTACAGACTTTCACGGCAGAATGCAAAAGCTGTGAATGTGAAAATCTGTCAATGCTTTTCAGCTTTCGAGCTACTCCACTAAGCGATAGCAGTAGTCCTGCAAAACTTATGTTTGGTCGCGACATTCACTCAAACATGGATCCCACGGGGCTTCTCCAGTCTCCATGCAACATGACCAACGTCGACAGCTCAACTGCAGTTGCAAATTGCAAACGTTGCAAGTTGGAAAATGGTTCGCGTTCGGTTGCCACATGTTCCAAAGAGGTGAAGTCCTTTTGCAAAACTGCACAAGTTGGCAAAGGTCCTCATCAATTAGACCTACTTTCTAGGCATTGGGAAAGACTGGTCCGGTTGCAACCTGGTGGTACATCGCCGTTTTACACGAACAACCATCGAAATCGACAGGGTGGAGGAGGCACCTCAACAACCATTCAACCAGCAGAATGTGGACAATCGTCATACATCAGCTCGGTCAGATAAAGGTGTGCTACCTGCACGATTTCAAGTGGATCCCCCAAACTAACAACGCCCAATTTTTCGAGAGAAGGAATGAATAATGTGTCGATAATTCATGAAGTTCAAATGAATATGCAAATCCATGAACGTGTGTTTATAGTTCTTACTAGTTACAATATCTAACACTGCTATAGAAGCAGTTGAGTAACTCTCATATTAGGCCAGTTGCGTTTTATTGCTATGCGGCGTTCACATTATAATGTCAACGCTGTTTGGAACTTTTGTCCCCCTGTAGTCGCGACTTTGCCGTATAGACATTCATGGTGACACCCATACTGTAAATCAAATTTCCGAGGGTGTACGACACACCCCTAGCCACTAAATTTTCCATTTGCAGTGTCGTTTACAATCTAAGCTACCAATTTGGCGTTAATTCACTGTAACAGACACCGCCTGTAGCTAAACCGGTTCATTAGTCAACTGTGCTGTGCAGTTTTTTTTATAAATCTCGCTATTTGTATCAAGGCTATATGAACGTTCATGAAATAATGCCGCTAGAACTACAAGAAGACACAGTGTGCTTAACACTGCGGCAAAGTGGCAATACCCCTAGCTAGCTACCTTTGAAAAATTATATAAAAAACTTTCAGGGTGTCTAAGACACTCTGTTGTCGACAGTGTGTCTCACACTGTGTGGTGTACATTTGTTCCGAATGTTGGAGACATCAGAACGTGAATGCCGCATTGATCCAGCGACATTCGCAGTCATTTGTGGTTTACCACTTATCCGATATTGCTAATAAACTTGATCTGAGTTTTCGCCTCCAGTGCTTACAGACTTAATAGTTTATGGTTCAATGCTATCACATCAAACTGTATGGTCAAAATTTATTGGATATGTTTTGACAATTTTTACAGATATATTAATAGATACCAAATTTGATGAATCGCATTGTTTTGTTTTGCGTCCCAATAAGGTTGATATTGTTTTTATTTGGCTGTTTTAACAATTTTCAAATCAATGTCAAGTTTTTGCAAATTTAGTTCAAAGCAACTGATTGAATATCTTGAAATATTAGCGCTTATTGGGATTTCAACAAATCAGACCCTTCGATCACGTTTTTGGAGCATTTTTCGTAAATTTGGTATGAAATGAATGTTACCGAAAGATGGTACATTTTGGCAGTTCTATCTTTCACCAGAGCAAGTTGCATCTGGGACGTGGATCAACTCAGGGCGCAGCGAGTGGCGTAATCATGAAAGAGCGATCGCCAGGTTTAATTGAAATCATTAGAATCAAAGCTGAAAATAAAAATTAGTCCGGTACGTAGATATCCCAATAGGTACAGTACTATTAGAAAAAGCTTTCACGGGCAACATATACGTTTGATTCCACCATGTCATAGTTTCAGCAACCTTGAAAACTGAAAATATAACAATTTAACGCATCTTAGATTGAGAACTACGAAGCCGTGCTTGTCGGTTCTTGGAGGGAAAAGGCCAAGGAATACGGTACACATTCGAAAAGGATATATCGATCAGAGTTACGTTTCGCTAAATTGTGTCGTAGTTTTCAGAAATCTCAAAATTTGTTACCATATAGTGTTTTTAACAATTATCACAAAAACGATATATAGTTTTCAAATGGCAGGTTTTGGGCACCATTTCGCGCTAATATGTCCTTATAACTAAAATTGTAGATCTCATTCCGGGAATCACGCAAAACATACATCATTTTCTGTACGAATCCCGGATTTTTATATATCAATGGAAACGTACAGGATCAATTCAAGTTCCCCCTATAACACAGGGGGGACTTGAAAAGAGCACTATAAGGGCAGAAATACTTGAAATTTTTGAATTTGATGTTGTTATACGCCGCCCATTGGTCGCTGTGCACGACTGACCCCGGACGAACGATCGCTAGGACAATTAGAAGCAACGTTGCCGCGTCTCGCCTCCCGACCACCTCCATGTATCCCACAGCCGGTATGCTGCTTAGTATCTACGATGCCAAACACCCATACATCAGACTGAGGACCACGACCATGGTAACGTTTGACCTTGTGCGCAAACTGACTCTCGTCTATCTGCACGACGGTACCAGCCCCCACCCCAGTCGTATAGGATTTCGCTGAAAATGCTGCGTGCAAACTTCTCGGAAGAAGTTATTGACGTCGATCAAGGATTGTTTCGACACACCAGCCGGTCGCTCCGAGGTATTTTGGTGTTCGCCTTCGGCCTACAGGTACAGTAGCTGGACCCATGTTTGAAGAGTGATGTGCGAACGTTTAAAGAACGAGCCATCATGAATAGCCCGGATCGTTTTCGTGCGACAACAGCGTTTGTTATGGCACTTCCAGACGTAGTTGTCGTTCGCTTTCTGGTACTCCGACACTACTTGTCCTTCTGTTTCTTGTAATTCTTATTATTTAAACGCACTGAGACATTGTGGGAAGAAGTTATTGACGTCGATCAAGGATTGTTTCGACACACCAGCCGGTCGCTCCGAGGTATTTTGGTGTTCGCTTTCGGCCTACAGGTACAGTAGCTGGGCCCATGTTTGAAGAGTGATGTGCGAACGCTTGAAGAACGAGCCATCATGAATAGGCCGGGTCGTTTTTCTGTGAGAGCAGCTTTTGTTATGGCACTTCCAGACGTAGTTGTCCTCCACTTTCTTGTAGTCCGACACTAATTGTCCTTCTGTTTCTTGTAATTCTTATTACTTAAACGCACTGAGACATTGTGGGGGAAAATTGAAAAGATATTCTAGTGTAGGGGAAAGCTTGAAAAGATATTCTAGGGGAGGAAAATTTGAAAAGATATTCTAGGGGGAAAACTTGAATTGATCCAACGTACTCTCAATAGGATTGAAAATAAGATGGGGTATTCAGTTTAAATAAAGGTAATTGTGCCATTCTTGGTAGTATAAAATGAAACCCATATGTGATTAATACCGTTGCATATCATATGTACAACACTTCATGTGAATATATTAATTTGTTGCTAAGATATTTAGAAAAATAGAACGGATAAACGTACCGACAAGGATAAACATATCAGCACGGAATGCAAATATTGTGTATTAATGCAGCGTTCACAGATGAAAAGACCCATGAGAGATCATTACGTTGGACTAGCCGGGACACGAACCCATACCTTTAGCGTGCAAGACTAGAATGGTACTCTGACACCACTGGCCCCGATCAGATCGTGTTTAGCTACACTAGGTACGCTAGCGTAGTGGGATGCAGTACAGATAAGAATGTGTACTCACAGCACATTGTAACATGTATTGCCTCAACTGTTGTTGCAAACAATTTTATTGCATAATAGACGTTCTTCAAAGCAATACGAATATAAATAGTATTGATGATAACTCGTTAACTGAATGACTAATTAAAAAGGTTAAAGGCAAACTCAAATTTTGAGTTGAATTTCGGATATATGTACGTTAATTGTAAACAAAATTCTAAACATTTAAACTGTGTTCACATTGCGTTCGACCCGATACCTAGACACAAGGCCTGCAGGCGCAACATCACAAATTCACTTGCATTTCGAAAATTTTTTGACGCGTCACTTGTGGTTGTTACCATGTTAAAGGCGGTAACTTAGAGATTCCACTTTGTTTTTGGGCATCATATAATTTTTGTCGTAACGGCAACATACAGCCAAATTTTTTCCTGAGCTATAACAATTGTTGTAAAAACATTTCGCGTTAGTGCAGTAATCAAGAAAAGATATCATATCATATTTGTACATGTATGTCTTACGGATTCATAATTTTATTTAATAATGAAAAATATATTTTAATGTTTTCCCTCAGTGTGAATTTTGGAAGTTTTTGTAATTCGGTCAACAAGGCCCAGTGAACTTAGCAATACTTGTAGATGTTAACGAACATAGAGGGTATAAATTCCAAACAAGCATATACGTCCTACAAATTGCTAACGTTTATAATTATATCTGAGATAAAACCTAAGCGGTGATATGCATACGAACATATTATTCGTAGCCATCAATAAACTTTAATACCAAAAAATAAAATGAAATGAACTTGGCACGAACACGTGAGAAACTTTACGAGTATTATAATAATAGATTGGACACCAAAATCTGTTTTGACTGGAATGTCCTACCTGTGCCTAGTATAAAAAACAAATTGTCGTATAACTGATTTTCCATCAATAAGACAACCTGTCACCCAGGTCAGTCAGATTTCCGTTGCCTGCGAATGTTACAGCTTGTATTAGTCAACGTTCCTGTTGTATTTGAAAATATAATGGCGTTAAAGTTCTTAGTGAGCTTAGTTCGATAGTTCCAGTTTAGCGGCGGATAAATATTTCATAGCATTGAGCATTACATTCGTTCTAAATCTAAACTTGGTCTATCAGTGCAATACACATTGGTCAACCATACAATGAACATCGCTTAATACAACCGTATAAGCTATGTTAACTATTTTTGTTAAATTCAGCTCAAGCTAAAGAATGGGTCCACCGGGAATCGAACATCGGGCCTTCCGCGTGCGCAGCAGACGTGCTAACCACTACACCATGGACCCGCTTGAAACGGTTATTAAATTGTGATCATATTCTAACTAGCGAACTGACGTTTCGGTAGAATGGATATTCATTTGTGTGATCTCTACAACCATCTGATTATAGTAAGTCATTTTGGATAACTGTGTTCCAGTTTTTCTACGCTTTCACATGCTCTAGATAAAATTAACAGTTGCTTTAAAAACCCTGAAACCACAAAGGAAAGGTTGTTAATCTTAATAATGAAATGAAAAGAGAATTGAAATGAAAACCGCTTGGAAATGGGCGACTGGATTCGAAATGAAACCGATGTTTTCCAGATTATAAGGTCCCAACTCAAGCATCTGAGCATGTACTTCGAAATCCGTGGACTTCGTGTTATATCCTACGAAATCAACGGTATTATACGAACAACACAAAGTAACACGTGATTGATAAAGTGAGCGGCGAATTCAAATTCTTTATAGACCAAAGAGGTTCATAACTGTAGCAACCATCGGTTTGTTTCTATAGATGCAAGAAGTATTGCTGGCCGATGGCAGATTAATGACCACAAATTGGTCACGCCAAATATTTTTAATGCAATATCGTGGTCCAAAGTTTATCAATATATATATCGCTATATCATTATATATTGCCTGAAAACGTCTACGAACTGTAAAGTTAATCTGCTTTATTTTACAGTGTCGTCTCACGACAACATTATTGCATTTCCAAGAGTGCTTAGTTCAGTTCTTTACATAGCGTGCGTTCTTTTCAGTTCCATGTTCATCGTGAGAAACATTATTACAAAACTGAGTAACAAGATTGATATGGTGCAGCCGAATGTTCGAAATCCGGGTACAATTCTTCGCAGGAGCAAATGTATTCAGTGATAAATATATAGGGTAATTCGTAGGTACCGGGATAGCAATCGTAGCCCGGACAATATCGAACTCCTATCTACCATACTATTAAGGCACACCTTGATTTCAGAAGTATTATATCTTGTTCATGCAGCTCGTTCATTGTGACTAAACTATCAAACGACTTTAGCCTCACTATATAATTGTAGAAGTATTAATGAAGAAACAACTACTTTGCGTTTCTTTTTTCAACATGCGCCTATCACCCCAGCATTAAAATATTAACAGTTTCATTCTTGAGTCAATGTGTATTTTGTATAATCTTGAACAAACTTTTGCTGTAACTGCATCGAACCTGGGTTGTTTGTCGGAGAGCCTTGTACACTAGGCACTAAGCCATTTAGAAGCTGCTGCTCGGTCCTTTAAAGAATTTCGAAAAGCGCGTTCGTAACAAGATATTTCACTTTACGAAGGAAACGGTTAAAGCCTAAAGTTTAAAGGCGTGTCTTAAACACAGCTACTAACGTATATATATTGTAAAAAAATTAAATACAACAATCAACAATAAAATAATCTGTGTACACAAATGTACGAATCAGTTGCAAAAGAATTCAAGTGTCTATCTCGCAAGAGTTGAGCAACTTGAAATTGCAACTGCATACAATTTCTTATTTAGTACAATCACTACATTATTTCCGTTTCAATAATTGTTTGCTTGCAAGAAGCGATAAATAAGTAAAACGAAGACAATCCAGAGCAGTCGTATATACAATGAAATATTTAACATAGCGATGGTACGTTGCTTTTGTAATAAAATTATTATTTTGATAGGATTTTTAAGTCATTGGGATAGTGTTAATGATCACGCGAATCCGGGGGGTGGGTTGGGTCAAGCGAGCAAACGATGAAATGCATCTTCATGTAATGTTGTAAACAAAGCTATCTTCAACTTTAGCAGGCTTTGGCTGTGTCAGATTTATAAAAGTGCGTAATTTGGTAGGAACATATCGTTTTTTGCTTAAAACCAACTTTTGAAAAATACTTTGTTATGTACAGGATCGAACTGTTCAGGATGAGGTAAATTGCCTGATCGTTTCTTTTATACAATTACCACGCAACTAAATATGGATTTAACATGTTTTGTGTAATGTCTGTTTTCTATTGAAATTTACATAAATTCACAAAGAAAGCTATTTATTATATAATTGTATTTGAGTTGATGTCAGTGGTGTTAGAATGGTAAGGTTCCCGGGGAAACCAGCCTCCTTACTCCAGATTTTGATTGCTGAAACTGAAAGACTCACAGACCTCCAAAAGTTTATACACCTTTATTATATAAATTGTATTTGAGTTGATGTCAGTGGTGTTAGAATGGTAAGGTCCCGGGGAAACCAGCTTCCTTACTCCAGATTTTGATTGCTGAAACTGAAAGACTCACAGACCTCCAAAAGTTTATACACCTTTATTGTATAAATTGTATTTGAGTTGATGTCAGTCGTGTTAGAATGGTAAGGTCCCGTGGAAACCAGCCTCCTTACTCCAGATTTTGATTGCTGAAACTGAAAGACTCACAGACCTCCAAAAGTTTATACACCTTTATTATATAAATTGTATTTGAGTTGATGTCAGTCGTGTTACAATAGTAAGGTCCCGTGGAAACCAACCTCCTTACTCCAGATTTTGATTGCTGAAACTGAAACACTCACAGGCCTCCAAAACTTTGTGACTGAGCCACTAGGTTTGCAATCGTTCCAGCAGCACTGGTGAACGACTATAAAAGATCATATTTCGATTAAGTGTATAAAAAAACTTGTCAGGGAAGCGCACAACTGATTTTTTCACGAAATTATTGCACGTTTTGCTGAAATTCCAATGGAATTACAATGAATTTAGCTTTTGAAGTAAATTTGGCGCACTCATACTTATAGGGGAACAGGGGATCACCTTCTGAGGCTCCCAGTCCTTTGGGACCTCACCGATCCTCCTCCTGAAAGGTGGCCGGATGCCCCTAAAGCCCGCACCCCCTTCCCTCCCTAGAGCACGGGGAGCGCCCGCGTGTCGAAAGCGCGCGGAAAGTTTTGGAAGAAATAAGCAATAATCGGGCAAAAATGATCAAAAAATCTGCGAAATTGGAAAACATTGGTGAAAATTAGCAAAAGGTAGAGGAAAATTAGTAAAATGAGTGCCAAAAATATGATAAGTTGGGTTTCTAAAATAAATTTGTCCCCATATCCCATAATGAAACCCCTCAGCCGATAACCTGATCTCTTTGGCGACGATTTACCACCTCCTGTGGCACCGGCTACAACCCTGGGCACTTCGGACCTCGTGAATGTATATTTGGCGACAACAGATAGATTCAAATTTTCTTTTAATATATCTCTGGCAGTTCAGTGCATTACTTTCCAGTGCTTCCTTTTCAAATTACTTATCATGCGGTTGTAAGTAAATAATCAAAAAAGGAGGTTTCTTTATGCCCACAAAGTCACAAATTTAAATGTCAATTGCTGTTTAAAATATTAGACAAAATTTCACAACGATACGATATTGGAAATATGTTACAGATGTGCTTGTAATGATAAACATGATAATTATTGTGTAAAATAAAGTTATACCTTATTTGAATTCAACTGGTTCTGGAGATCGATATAATTTAAATGGTTGGAGCTTTGAAGAATCTAAAATATTTCAGGACTCCGCGTTTCAAGTAATGTTAGGATTGTCTAAATGTTACATCAAGATTAGTGTTAAAGATTAAACTCTAGGCTGAGAACATTAAAAAGTGTGCACAGCTTGCATTTAACTTTAACGTGTTAGGGCCAGTAATGCCTGTGGCTATATTTGCGCCGACATGCCAGGTGTATTTTTGACCATGTCTTGACATTATGTGAAATAAGTAAAGTTGTTTTCAAAATAAATTCTCGAAATGATCGGTCACAAATTAAGAACTGATATAGTTCCCTCGAATAAATTTCTTATGAAAATCACTAAAACACTGGACCCATGCACACAACGGTGGCTACTTAGCTTGAAGCAGTCGTCGTGTATTTCAAAAAATTCGACGTTACGGGCCAATTTTTATGCAATTACAGGGTTTTTTCATAAATCAAAGCCACCATAAGGTAGCCATTTGCGCGACGTTGTCATATCGTCTGTTAGAAGTTCATATGAACGTTATATAAGTAAAAATGCTGTAAAAACCGTGACTATTCGTTTGTTAATAAAGGTTTAAAAAGGACAAATATATCGTAATATGACGAACGTCTCACTCAGCGATATGAGCGCAAGGCTGTCACCAGTTTACCACACTGGTGTGACAACTTAATATTAAACAAGTAAGCCGCACCACCACGCAATACGAATCTTTGGACGTGCAAGGGAAGACCTACGAGTAACTTGGGACAGGATTGTATTATATATATCCTAGGTTATAACAGTTATCCCTAAAATACACGATGCACTGGCTTCATATTTAATATATGTCACATAATAGTCAAAACAGATTTTGTCTTAAACAGAAAATATTCCGGCCGTTTTACGCGTATTTTCGTGATAATTTTTCAATAGAGATGGAACTGGGACTCAGCGAAATCTTTCTGGATTTCAGCGAAACATTGCTTTGTCAATTTACAACTAACCCCGTTAAACCAAATTTATTCCCTTCAGGCTACACTTCCCTCCTCGAAGGCGCTAGGAAAATTTTGCGAAAATTTGGGGAACATGGGCACAAACTGGTCAAAGACGCGTAAAATTTTAGCAAAAACTGCAGAAAATCGGAAGAAACTTTTTGCAAAATTATGAAACTATTATACCATTTTGCCGAGTACCCACCCGCATCCCGAGTCTATCTATTCCTCCTGAAAACACGCACCTTGAACACGTATGATGCTGTTCACTTTCTTATCATGCACCTGGTTTATACAATGTGATAATTATACTTCTGATTTTCAAATTTATTTTCGCCTCGACCACAAAATATGGCCAATGTAACTTTTTGGGATGAATGTGAATGCATTCCATGCCATTCTCCATACACTAGGATTAAGCGTTAGCCTCTTAGTTTAAGGTAAGGTGTCTACATTAGCTATATACTAAGCCTAAGCCTAAGTCGGGGGACCGCCTCCTCCTTCTAAGCTGTTCTTTTTTCTAACGTTATAACGTTCGGTAACTAAAAGTGATATGACCACGAAGTATTATACCTTAGAACTATTTTGTTTATAAAACCCATGATCATAACACTACTTGGTTTATATAAATTAATGATATTTCAAATACATAAAATGTACGAGCTGTAATTGAAGGAGATTAACTAATAAAAACTTTATTCATGACAACTCAAAAATATGAAATATTAACAAAACAAATACACACATGTAATTGGAATGTAGCTAAGAAAGCTAAACTAGAGTATAGAAACACTGAGAATAAATATTTTTACTCAAATCGAGTTAAAAATTCGCTTCTCATGCAGTCGGATAATATGCCATTATTTGACTAACTTTTTCTTTATCTTCTAACTTTTCTGCATTATCAAGAAATAAGTAAAAAAATTAATTATTTTTTCTACAATTGAAGTAATTCAGGGAAACATTAAACATATACTCTCGCAAATTTAGATCAAAAATATTACACTTCTTTATATGAATTTTAAAAAAATGATTATTAAAAAACCGCGTTAGTCTTATCTACTCTTGCTCTGTCATTGCTGTACCCAATATGGGCTACGTGGCTCCCGATTTGTGCCGTATACCTGCATGGCTTATATTCGGTTTTTCGGTAAGCTGATTGCGACAATTTGGTTATATACAATCGTGATTAGGTGATTACCATCGTGTGCACCTATGAATTTTATCTAAAAATCGATTAAAATCTTGGACTATCCTTACCCTGAATTTAAATACGAAAGATGTTCCATGTATAAAAATGCACACACTGTGTTTTTCGATATATATTAAGTCTATTGAGTTTATGCATACGATCCAGGCATCATTAAAAATCTTATATATGCTATCACTAAAGTGAACTATTGTGTGATGAGATTCCGTTGGCATTAGGCTCGCTTTTTCAAAACACCAATGGGTTGGTTTCCATATCGGGGTATTGAAGAAAACTAGAAGTTCTAAGACAAAGATTGATATATAACCAGGGATTTGCCTAAAAACAAATATATATCTTGAGCATAAACATATAAATTTTTAACCTCCTTTATTTGAAAGTTTAAACTATAAAAATGATACTATTTATATAACTTGAGCTAGTACTTTATCAAAACTTCAATATAACACAGGCATTGCATCAATAGACCGATGAAAGCAGTACAATACCGTCGGCTCAGCTGGATCCACATACGTTTCGGGTACCGTACAACCGGGTACAGGTTGATAGCTTAGCAAGCAATTTGGTGTCCCAGTTGCAACATTCGGCAGATACAGTGCAACTTTACAAAACGCTTGAAAATAGCACGCAGTTGCACAGTCCGAGCGACAGGTAACATTTGTGGAGTAGTAATTACGTTTGATAAGGAAATGATGAGTTTGACCGGTGCGATATGTAAGATCTGAAATTATTATCGTTACGTTTTACCCTTCGAAATAACAAGCAGACATTAATTCGCGTCATAATTATTAGCTTTCAACTGTTCAATTCCGGATGCCAAGGAACACGAGCCGCATGATACGCTATGCTGTAGGCAAGAACAAAAAGCACTTAGATTCTGATAGGGTCTATATTTAATATTAATTTTACAATCAAGCAGCGAATTTGAGATACAACTCCTACTATATATTGCAATGAGTCCTAATACGGTGACTACACAAAATATTACAAGGCGTGAGCTTTAGAACATTTGTCTTACTTGAAACAAAAAAAATTGACAATATCTATCGAAGTTGTGAAATTCAACACATTGTATACTCTTCCTTAATGCACTCTTGCACAAACCAGTTTTGCAAAACGTAGCGTGCTGTTGCCAACTGGATAAGACTTCTACCTTTCGTTAAGCAAATTGACTATTTTCAAAAAACGTAGCCCGAGAAAGTTAAAAGATTTCAAACTGGATTGTATCATGGAAATTTGTTTCGGACACCGGAGTCGAACATTAAGTTTGAACATAGCTAAAAGCAAGCAAAAGCCAGAAGTATGGAACTATATCTTTGCGACAAAACACTACGGTCCAATTTTTTGTAAAGCTGTATATTTAATACAAAATGCCGTATTTTAGTAAAAATATAAAAAAACTAATAAATGTATGATCCAGAAACTAGTGGAAATGCGTTTAGACCTCTCGTGTAGCAAATTTAGCTTAAGCGTAAAGCCGAATGTAGTAAAACGCATAACTAGTTGACCATTTGTAAGCAAAAATATTAATAACTTTATCATTCTTTTCTATAATACAAAATCTGTGTATTTTAGCAATTTAAGTGCTAAAAGTACCAGTGATAGTCAGGAACAGATGCTCATCAGAAATCCACTCTATCGCTTACCACTGTATGAATTCGAGCATCGTACATCCAAATTTTCGTTCAGCACCTGGAGTGAATGTTCAGATTTTTGTTCTGAAAGACTTTCAGAAACAGTACGAATTCCACCAAAAACATTCGATGAACTGTCACTTCGCAAAGCTGTCTCTCCGACACTTTTAATGTTTACGGTTTCTTCCTCTGCTATGCGAGTTGATTTCGATAAATCGTAAGGCTTTCCGAGAATTAATTTTGCTTTGCGAGAACTCCAATGTCTCTGAGATTGTTTGTAGTCGGGTGTTTCTGCCTTTGACAATGGTGGAAAGCGGAATGGATCTAGGCTGCCGGCAATTTGGGCTCGGACTAGCTTAGGAGAAACCTGATCTGAAACATAATCGAAATTGTCGCTTGCGAGAACTCCAATGTCTCTGAGATTGTTTGTAGTCGGGTGTTTCTGCCTTTGGCAATGGTGGAAAGCGGAATGGATCTAGGCTGCCGGCAATTTGGGCTCGGACTAGCTTAGGAGAAACGTGATCTGAAACATAATCGAAATTGTCGCTTGCGAGAACTCCAATGTCTCTGAGATTGTTTGTAGTCGGGTGTTTCTGCCTTTGGCAATGGTGGAAAGCGGAATGGATCTAGGCTGCCGGCAATTTGGGCTCGGACTAGCTTAGGAGAAACCTGATCTGAAACATAATCGAAATTGTCGCTTGCGAGAACTCCAATGTCTCTGAGATTGTTTGTAGTCGGGTGTTTCTGCCTTTGGCAATGGTGGAAAGCGGAATGGATCTAGGCTGCCGGCAATTTGGGCTCGGACTAGCTTAGGAGAAACCTGATCTGAAACATGATCGAAATTGTCGCTTTGGTTTAGTTCATTTGCCGAATGTAATAGTATCGAGATTAAGCAAAAACATTCAGACATATTTACTTAGCCCTGGAGATTTAAAAATCGCTTATGCCGAGAATGCGCTTACGCGACAGTAAATTTAGTTCTTGTGGTAATTGTTCTTTAAAATTATATAAATTATACATAATTTCCGATATCATTGTTGATTCAGTAAGATAGTAATTTGAAAGAGAATGATTTGATCACATCAGAATGAGTTGATTTCGACATTAGATAGCTATAATAGAATTTTCTGTCAAGCTATGGCGTGACACTTCTAATTAATTTAACCAAGTCAATTTAATTCCCACTGTCTAAAACTGCCCATAATATATTTTTTCTGGATTAAGATGCTATATTGATACATTTTGTTATTTTGCGTGAAATACAAGATTGACCAAATCGTTTATAATTCATGTAATCAGAACGTATATGATACACCAAAATGACCAACTATTAAAAAATTTTGCGAGAATTATTGCAATATGTGCTTATAGCAATGTTTTAAATTATAAGTACATTGATTTTGTATCTCAACGCCGATTTGTCTTAAGTTTATTCGATTTAATGCGGATGTTTCTTAACTTGCTAAAAAAGAAGGATTAATGTAAATTGGGCGACATCAAATAGATGTGAGGCATAAAAATTTAGTGCCAATAATATCGTTACAAACTCAGTTTTATCCACTATTGTAAAATCTACACCTAAAATTTCACTCGTTAAATAGACTTGTAGTATACCTGCTGTCGTTTCTATATTCTATTTTGCGGCTTAAATTTAGACAACAAACCATATGGTAACTGTAAACCAAACGCCTGAACCAAAACATTTTGTCGCCAAACAGGTTTGGCGACGCTCGTTTGAGAATGGCGATGTATGACGACTGCTTCTTTCTTCAAAAAACAATAAAACAAAATCGATTAGGATTGACACACAAAGTTAAAACCGAATTTTATTCTGAGAATTTTTGTGGGCACATTTTTTAGGTCTTCCCGAATGCCTAATTATAATATATACTGCGAATTTGATGAGAATCTGGCAGTTTTGATCACCAACTATTTAGAATAGTCACATTAGTTGAATTTTACTGCGGTGTAAAATATAACTGTCATTTATAACTTATGTTTAAGAAGATATCGATCAAGTTGGAACAAGCTGGATCGAATGATATCAAAATCACTGCTGAAAACCGAACATATAAATTTAGTCTGGCTAGTTGCATAATACTGAACAAGTCCTATAAAAACCTCACAAAAAAAGAAGCACATATATGTCCAAAAGATATTCATAGTACTATTATGCATTTTATGTATTACAATTAGATAACTATTATTCACAAATCTGAAAGCTATTGAATTACGCACCATAAATGACTTTACAAAACGTAAACTCTGTTTTGTTGTTATATATTTAGCAGGTAAAAGACAAGAATAATAAAAATATAAACTGTGTGCATCAAAATACTCCTGTCATAACCAAAGCGACCAGCTAAACCTACTAAGTAACCAACTTTTGTACACTAATCTTCATGACCGGGTCTAACTAAATTAACTTTTAGTCGTACCTAACCTTCGCAACCTAGCTAACCTTCGCAACCTACATACCTACCACTAACCTACCTATCTACTACTTACCTACCTATCTAGCTACCTACCACTGACCTTCGTAAATGTTCGCTAACCTTCGTACACGACGGGTCGAGCAGGTATTCATGTTGCGTTTCGGCCTCGAGATGCAAGTGAAACCGTTGAACCTGTTCTCGACAAATGACGTTTTCGTGAGCCGTTACCGACCACCAAGTTACCAACTTCTGTGCACTAACCTTCATGACAGGGTCTAACTAAATTAACTTTTATTCGTACCTAACCTTCGCAACCTAGCTAACCTTCTTAACCTACATACCTACCACTAGCCTACCTATCTACCACTTACCTGCCCACCTAGCTACCTGCAACCGACCTGCGTAACTTTTCACTAACCTTCGTACACAGGTCGAGCAGGTCTTCGTCTTACGTTTCGGCCTCGAGATGCAAGCGAAACCGTTGAACCTGTTCTCGACAAATGACGTTTTCGTGAACCGCTGCCGACCACCACGTTATTGACGACACCGTGATTTAACAATGATTGTTCAACTGGCTCCAGTCGTAACGGATGTTGAAAGGTGTCGATTGTCTCATTTGATTCGGCCGATTCCTCGTTTGGCGGCGGTACCACTACGATTGAAGTGAGAGGAGTTACAAAGTTGTACTAGAATCATAAATTAAGTATAAATAAGTACTAAATGAGCATAAAATGCCAATGTTAATTGAAGTATATGTATATATTAAAAATGTTACACGCAACCTAAACCCTTAGTGTTTATACTTTTTGTAGTTGCCGATTTGATAGATAAAACCCGAAAATTAATGAAAAATGTCAGAAGTCGAAAAGATATTTTTGTACGTATAGGAAGTTTGTAAGTATAGAACAACCAAATATCTAACTACTTTTATGAACATGCAACCGTTTTAAATCATATTTATATTGAAAAAAATTGACAGCAAAATCATAGTTTAAAAAATTAATAAACACTGTTACTGGTTGTATATTTAGGGTATATTACGTATTACTTCTGTCACGGAATTAATGATGTCGTTCTAGGTTACAGCTACTCTCGTGAACAGGTAGTAACGGTGCTCCCTACGGAAGAAATTTGATTTTTTAGTTCATGCTACAGTTAAACGTGTTTTATCACGTTGGCCAATGTCAGTATTAGAAATCTTACATTATATGATTAGTAAAACCAAGAGTGCATTAGGGAAGAGTATGACACTTCCCTGCACTCATATGCTAGGCCGTGTTTGATGACGCGGACGGTTTAGACCTAACCCCCAGTTTATCAGGGGTCCAGGCGCCCCGACCCTCCCCCAGTGTCTGGGGGGGTAGGTCCGACCCCTCGAGCTTTTTTTTTGGGGAGGGGTCGATCGGACTCCCAAATTCAGGTTGGGGGTTCAGCTCAAAAGCAGCTGTTTATATATAACCCGACCCCCCCCCCCCCCCAGTAAATTGGTGGGTCCGACCGACCTCCTAAATAAAAACAGGGGGGTTCGACCTATCCCCCAGAAACTGGGGGGGTAAGCCCGGAAACGTCCGCGTAATTAAACACGGGATAATACGTGGGTGCAGGGAAGTATCATACTCTTCCCTTATGCACTCTTGGTAAAACTAAAATCTTAACATGGTTTCCTTACTTAAGGCTTTAGTCTTTTAGTCTTAGTCTAAGTGTTACTTAAACGACAACTAAGTGATAGATCCTGAGTCAGACTGATTCTTAGCCTAAGTCTTATATAAGCTGCGAAAGTTACGCTTAGATTTGTTACATAAAGCGGCATAGCATGCATTTCACTTCGGTACCTAAACATTACATTGGCCTACATGATGATATTAGAATTTGATTATTACAGCTGATACGATGCTTCACATCACAAAAGTCGAAAAATTCAGGCGTTCGGGGCCAAATTTTCAAAATTTTAACAATGTAAATGTCAATATCATACACAGAATAGCTTACTTGTCACGACTTTCTATGATTGAATTTTGTACTATATTTCAAGCGATTATTTATTGTAGTCTCGTCATTAATTCGATTGCCCTCCATTTACACTTAAGGGTTTCCAGTAATACCTCCACATATTTTGTTGGTTCAAAGCGCACGTCTTTTGGAAACTGCAGGAACTGCATTAATTATAAAATTAAGTTGCCTATGCTGTATAGTTGAACATTTTTGTTCACATTTGTTTAAACTTTTATTTTATCGAATTTGTAGAATGTATGTATATAAAGATCAGTGTCTTGACTCACGATTATAGTTTATATAAAAATGTGCTTGACAGTAATATAACTATAGTTCAGAGATTACCAACGTTTTAACATTATCAAACTGAAATCTAACATAAAATTGAGTTTTCAGTGCAATTCCGGTTGGACAAATAAGTAAATGCAAAGTGTGTAACATTCGAATTAATAATAATTGCATAAGTTACGCACCGTTCAACAATTATAAAATCTGTAAAATTATTGTTTGTTATGTCGAGCTTAAGTTGAAATATAGCACCACCGGGAGTCGAACAACGGACTTTCCATGTTCGCAAAAGAGGTGCGATAACCGCTACACCGTGGACCTGCTTTAAACAGTTAAACATTAGTTGTGTTAATATTTACCAGCTTCTATGCAATTAGTAATTAGTTTGATATGTTGTTCTGCATCTGGCTTAAACTATATATAGTAGTTTTTGTATGAAATTGAAACGCTGCTGCTTTATAAAACGTTACTTTTAAGCAAAGCTCGAGGGCCTCTTGTGTAATGTTCTGTTTCGTATCTTCTCGACTCGTGCTGAGCGTATTTGCTTGAAAGAGCAATTTCTTTATCGTCAAATATGCCCACATTCGTTCGATGAATCCTATAAAACGGGACAATCAAATGTAACAAATATGAATTCTAGCAAATATAGTTAAAACCGATGATTTTCAAAAATTTAAAATACTTGCTTTTCTGTGTTGGCAATATACTATGCTTCAAATGCGCAGTATAAGCGAGCCCTAAAACTAAATGAGGTTGTATAAAAGCTGCGACATGTGTAGTGCAATATATGCTTTTGGTTTAGGAAAATTATGACCGATATCACTCTATGTTGTTCGATTTGATAAATAATGAATAAATATTATGAAAGGTTTAATGCAGAAACTATGATATGATATGTGCAGGTCGTTTTAAAATTGTGAAATGTTATTAAAACTCTTGTTTTAATACGAATGAATTTTAAGTGGAATTTTTCTTGAGTTCAAAAGGAGGAATGTGTTTTAAATCGAGCACAGAAATTGACACCATTTTTAGATTTAACCACATATGTGTGACGGTACACGATATACAAATTATGGATACCAATTTTTATAAATGGTTACTATATTTGTACCAACATATTTATATTGCTGCATAAGGAATTTGCTAATAAAATATTTAAAAAAATATACTAAAAATGAAATAAAATATAAAAAGTTTTTATCATTTTTCATTTTCGGTGTCAGATTTTGAAAATATTGCTATATTATGTGTAGCAATATTTTCCTAAATCGGATAAACATTCTGTTTTATTTTCATAAAAGTTATTAAAAAATTTTATAGTCGCTTTACAGAAAGCGTCACAATTTGTGTAGTAGATTTTTTATAAGACAGTGCTTATGCACATTTCCTTGTGAACGCTGCATTATGCGATTTGTGCTCTGAACAATGGAGAACCACCCAGTGTAACAATCCAGCTGAGTTAATTAACACTGTTGCTATAGGAATATTATCATTGTATTTAACGTTTCAAATTATAATATCTAAATAAATATAAAAAAATATTGCAAATTCTAACCACCAACAGTTCCAGGCGGCAACGTTTGATCGGCAACATCAGTGGAATCATAAATTTGTCCACAAACTCGTCGACACTGCTTCAGCGAAATCGCATTCCGACCGTCTTCGGCTAACGGACACTGATTCCAACAACGAAACTGCTCGTCCTTGACAAATCTCCGATACCCCGAGCGCCCGAACGACTTAATAATAGCCCGTATACGGACCAAGTCCTTGTAGGAGCTACTCGAATCGAGATCTAACGAGTCGTCAGTATTGTTCGATGGTTTGAGCGTAGATTCTGGATTCAACTCATCGGAAGACTCTGTCGCTTGACTAACCCTGCCTACCCGGACAAGCTCGCTACCATTGTACAACGTATTTGCCAGGCCTGAGTCTACTATGCTTGTAATTTCAATGTTTTCGTTAATATAATTTACTTGAACATCCGCTAGGAGAGGTGATGATATTTCGTCGTAGAAACATGAAATAGTAATAAAAGAATAAAAATCGGGGATTAAAGAAAAAATAGAAAAGTATATTGAGTCACAGAACTTAGCTGATTTTCAGCACGTTAGTTCATTGCACGGCAGATAATGGACCTGGAGATCTTGAAATTAGTACATAAGGCAATAATTAAAATTTAAACGTGAATATTTTGATCGTTTGGGTTTCATTGTTTTGAAAAATTTTGTAAACTTGTTCGAAAATCACATTCAGATCTTGACAGGAAAAGACATGTTTCGTTCATCAAAGCTTGTATGTTGTTGGCGCACCGACTATGCAATTGATGTTGTTTGCTTACCGTTCACAAATTTAACAAGCATTAGCAGGTACTTAATTTTCAAAAGCGTTACCAGGTAATTCATAAACACCGTAAATCCTTTTTATTGCTGGCTTCTTCAATTTGATGACGTGTGAACCTGTGGTATTTGGTTATTCTCCATCGCATAAAAATGGGTACCATTGATTTGTACTCAGACGCAAAATACTAGGCTACGTCTGGTAATTTGGGATTCTTGTTTAATAATATTTTGTTTCCTCCAGGCAAAACCTGTGTATGTCGAAAGATGACAATGTATATATATTGTTTTAAAATACGATTTTGACACTAAAAATTTGATAAATTACCTATAAAAATTGTCAAAAGATTCTCACCTCAATAAAAGACGTATTGATAGCGTTTCAGAGGCAATTTTTATTAAGCTGCAATAGTGATTTTAATGAAAATGTAAATTTTGATTTTTTTTAATTTTAGAAATAACGTTAGAATCCACACTGTCTCATTTATTTTTTCTTCTTCCAGTACTTCCGAACAAGGATCTTCCCTTGTTTGGATCCCGTCAAATATTTTAACGATTGAAGAAGCCAGTACTAAAGTACTTGTAATATGAGCTTTTGAAAAAAATTATCAGTGTCGTGGTAGTTAATGATTTCTAAACATCTTAATTTGACGCCGAATTTTTAAATTGAAGGCGCACTTTATGGTTGATTTCATCTTGTACAATTCTGTCCGTTAATAATTGTTAATATACCTAGACCTGACTTGGTCTATAAAGTCTTCATTTATCTAAAATCACAGTTGTCAAAATCCAGGTGTTAAATGTCCTCAATTGAATTGGTTTTCTGTAGTTCTATGTGAATCTGAATGTGTTTTTTACTCCACGAAATCGCATAATCATAGATGGCTGAAATAAGAAACAAGTGAAGGCCATGAGTTGTACACGATTCCTTCAGATCGGTAGCTACACGAGTTAAACGATTAGACCGCGTGTCATTTACTATGCCCCACGTTACAATGAGACAAAACAATTGATTTTCTAGAAGGTCAATTTAGATCACGGCTTGCATCCTACTCTTTATAGTGTGTTCAATCCCTGAACGAATGGCTGAGCAGTTCTTTAATTTAATTAGAAGTCGCGTAGCAGGAGAGGATCCATAAATAAGAGCTTACATCCTACTCTTTATAGTGTGTTCAATCCCTGAACGAATGGCTGAGCAGTTCTTTAATTTAATTAGAAGTCGCGTAGCAGGAGAGGATCCATAAATAAGAGCTTACATCCTACTCTTTATAGTGTGTTCAATCCCTGAACGAATGGTTGAGCAGTTCTTTAATTTAATTGGAAGTCGCGTAGCAGCAGAGGATCCATAAATAAGGGCTTACATCCTACTCTTTATAGTGTGTTCAATCCCTGAACGAATGGCTGAGCAGTTCTTTAATTTAATTAGAAGTCGAGTAGCAGGAGAGGATCCATAAATAAGTGCTTACATCCTACTCTTTATAGTGTGTTCAATCCCTGAACGAATGGCTGAGCAGTTCTCTAATTTAATTAGAAGTCGCCTAGCAACAGAGGAACCATAAATAAGTTGATTAATTTGGATAAAGTCGATCCTTTAAATTTATTTCAAAATATTACGATTCGTAATCAAAAAAGCTAGCGTTAGGTATGATATTGGACCCCTATAACCCTTGTTGTTGGTCCGTGAACCAGTTATTTCAACTTAGCACAATTTTGTTTATATACACTTAGTTTAAATATATTTTTCGTTTGTGGCACTTGTAACTCTTCATGGGTTTCCGTAAATTTTTAATCGACGCGTAGAACAATGTATTTGTGTGTAACTATATCTGTGTTTATGCTGCTCCAAATGATTTCCTGCTAAAATTCTCACAAAACACGGATTTCCAATTTTTTAGTTTAACCACTTGGTGTCTCCCGGTATTTTAAGTTCGAAAATCTTTCGGAATCACCTCGTCGAGATCTGTGACTTTGCAGTCACAAAATTTTTTGTCAGATTCGTTTCAAAGCTATATGATAATGTTTACAAATACCCCGAAAAAGTATAGTTAAGGTTTCTAGTTTGCTGGATGTAAACTATTGGCTTATAAAGCTATTTAACCCATTAAACACGTTGGTTGTATTATTTTGAAGCTGCTTTGAGGATCATGATACACCCGCGGAACAGTGCGCAGGGATCTAAAATACTGAATTTTTGCTCTAAAATAGTATTTTCTCTATTCTATCAATTTAGTAGTTGTACGTAGGAGCTTACAATGGGACTCTAGTTTTCGAGATTGCTGAATATGATAAAAGTATTTGAATTTGTACAGTATGCATTAAATAGCGCAAATGCTAGGGACCTACAAAGTAAAAAAAATGACATTGAAATTATGAGCTTTTGAGAAAGTTGTTTTTTTAACTCAGAAAGCTCCATTTCCAGCCTCGAAGTAGTGATTGAGCTCAGACTATCGGTACAAGCTTTGTTTCCTATTACTGCCTGGGTAGTTTTTATCTAAATAAACAAATATAAATATACAAATGTAAAATCATATATATAACAAAGTAACTCCGTTACCTTGGAGTTGTAGTTCGGTATCTGAATCGATATATATTTTTCGGGCAAGACCCTGGTTTTGTGAGGCCAAGTTTTGTAGTAACTCGAAATCAGCGTGTGCACCAAACGAAATACAATGGAGATTAACGTTGTTATCCTGAAAAATGTTACAGGATTTTAATCAGGTATGTATGTAACATAATATAAAACTACAATACTAAGCGCTTCGGTCGGCGAACTGTCACCGTTAAAATGAATCTTTTTTTATATATTTAAAAATGCAAAAAAGCTGCATTCAAAACCAAAACCCTGACTATGCAATAAAAATCATACATTTACCGAAACAAGATATATAAATCATAAACGAATGATTGAACATTGTTATGGATCGTCGGCGTCGAACGTTTGGAATGGACTTAGTTAAATGTAGCAAACGACACAACAAGAGAATATATGTTTTTTGCTGCAATATAGTTTAATAGGTTATCCTTCTTTTCTATAAAGCTACGAATTTTGCACAAATATTGCGTATTTTTTTAAATTAGTGCACTAAAGCCTCAACAGCGGTTGGAAATTACCATATAACGTGTATAAACGTAGTTTTCTTAAAAAGCATCTGTAATAGAAACTTCGGATTTGAGACTACTTTAAAACAAATGTATTAATATGGAAATCTTATATATCGTGTTTACTCTGTCCGCTGAAGTAAGGACGATAAAAGTACACGCCGACTAGACTAGTCTAGCTTACACACAGATACTGACACACTACTTTGAATTTTCTATGGATTTCATTTCTCCAACAGGCAATATTTCTATTTATTGCCATACTTTGATGTTAATGTTATTTATTGTTGTAAACAATTATTTCTGGGTGCTAAAAATTAAAGGATGTGCGCATCAGGCATTTCTTGTGCCCAATGGCAAAAAGCAGCGCCCCCCTTTCATGCCCCATGACAACATTTTTGGATTCCACTTCCTCAAAACCTCCGGCAGATTTTTTATTTTTCCCACACAAACACTCCCAGTTGAAAAAAAAATTGACAAAAATTCTTAATAACATCTCACTCTGAAGTTAACAATTATTTAAATTACGTAGAAGAATTCTTTTCGCTTTAGAGCTCAATAGTGACAATTTTGCAACGTTTATAAGGCCATTTATCTACTACCAACGTGTTTTGGTTAAAAAACCGAATTTCGAAAAAATTTAGGTTTCGATGTCTCCTGATTGAACCAGAAGAGCCTCGATTTCATTCCCTCCGGCAAAACCTCGCGCCATCTCCTTGCAATCCCATGCCCAAACTGTCAGCGACTACAGATGTGAGATTTGACAGTTTAGCATATCTTAAAAATATTTTTTATAAACAGACTCAAATGACGCTCTTACCCCCTGTAATTCGTTCCAAAATCGAACATCTTCCCCAATTGCATCGATATCGGTAATGCCTTCAGTTGCTTGGCCGTCAGTTAGGAAAATTATCATCGAAGATAACGTGTCAACTTCTGTTTTCGACAAAATGGCGAATGCTTCTTGAAGAGCAATGTGGACGTTTGTACCTGGAAGGTGCATATAGCCTGCGTTAAAAATGTCACTGTTCAAGTAAGCGTAAACAAGATAAAGCTGTTCAACTATACATCATTATATAAGATATATCAAAATTGAATAGAATTTTTTGAATTAAAAATTATCATATGAAAATAGGATGAAGTATGTTGTGCAGTACAAAACTAAAGAACATAGTAATACTAGAAAAAAGAATTGTAAAGTTATACAACTATATATAAGTTGTCCAAGAACTTTTAACTTTGTAGTTGGGTGGACCAGGAACACGCCCAGTATTGTCCCTGCTTACGATCGATACTGGTTGACTAGTGTTTCAGATGGCCTGGTTCCCAAATAAAGCTTCGTGGACTTCAATATATGGAAACAATGTCTATGAAACTAAAAGTTTTCACTGAAAATAACAATCTTGAGCTTGTGATAATATAACTATCTCATAGGTGTCGAAGGACCGTTGGCGTAGGGGGAGTAGGCGGCCATCAGGGGGGTGGGTGGAAAGGGTGGGAAGGTTCTTAGGCACGGGGTAGAGCCCTATGAAGACTGCCTAATTTGTTGTCAATTTTACCCAATTTTGGCCAATGTTATTAAAATTTTCGCCAATTTCACCCAATTTTTGCAAAAAATTTCCCCGCACCTACGGCGCCTTCAAGGGAAGTAAATTTTGGTTCAGGGGACGAAGTCCGACCGTTAGGAGGGTGTAAACCCCACCTACCAACTGTCGACACCTGTGACCTGTGTGCATTGTAGCTTGGTGATTATTAATCGTTTATAATGCTTTGTCACAAGTTTATATACGCATTCATCATTGTATTCGCATTGATTATTGGCAACATTTGATGCCAGTGCATCATCGAACGAACACTGTCAATAATATATACGATCAATCAACAACTGCAGCAGCAACATCAAAAGTAAGAAGGATAACATCATAATGCGGGGTGGAAAAGGACATCACCCTATGGTATTTGCGTTGAGTCCACCCAGAAACGTACCGCCAACAACAACATCATTAACACAACTGATTTACCTCCATCTTCGACAATCGAATCAACAAACACCAAAGCTTCGTTCCGATTTCTCTGTGTTGCATTAACCGATTTCGGTTGCCATGAGTGGACGTCCGACGAAAATGTGACAATATTGAAATAATCTTGTGGACGCAACTCCGATATAATAAGCATTATTGATTCCTGAAACATTGCGACTACAGTGAAGCTGAGGGTTGTACCGTTACATTTTTAAAGAACAACAGAGTGAGGGTAGTTTGATTAATAAAAAGCATTACTGCTCCTTGAACCATTGGAGCTAAGTCACGCTGAGGGGCGTAACGTTATATTCTTAAAGATGAACCGCCTAACGCGGGTGGATTGACAAAGCATTAGACTTAGTTTATAGCTCATATAAGAACTTTCGCTTAGGCTAAAGCTTAGGATTATACCTAGTTGTGTCGAGACCTGCAAACCTGCTTACAACTTATGCGGCGTTCACGTTATAATGTCCCCAACGTTTGGAACCTATGTACACCACACAGTGTCAGGTACACTGTCAACAACAGGGTGTCTTAGACACCACATGTTTTTTATAAATTTTTCAAAGGCAGCTAGCTAGTGTATTGCCACTACTCAACAGTGTCAAGCACACCGTGTCTTGTTGCAATACATTGACAATGTGCGGCGCTATTTCATCAATGTTCATATGGCCTAGACACGCATATCGAGAGTTTAAAGCTACACAGTACAATTGACTAATAAACCGCATTACCTAGAGACGGTGTCGGTTACAGTTAATTCGCGCTAAATTGGCAGCTAAGGGTGTGTATGACACTCTAACTCTAACAAAAAAATATGGTAGCTAAAGGTGTGTCGTACACCCTCGAAAATTGATTTACGGTATGGGTGTCACCCTGACTGTCTATACGGTATGGTTGCGACTACAGGGGGCAAAAGTTCTAAACAGCGGGAACATTATAACGCGAACGCCGCATTACGGGCCTCAGATTGAGTTTGATCCATTCGTTTGTTTACGATAAGCTGACGAATTCTAGCTTTTGCTTTATATTTTTATATCACAATTTTTATGCTATCACGATAGTTTAAGAAGTCAGAAACTATCGAAGGTAGAACATGATAATATCAATATGCGGTATTTGGATTTGCACACCTAATGGTGCTCTATAGATTTTAGCTGCGCAAGTTGTGGCTCAGCATTTTGAAGATTAGATGGCTCGGCTTTATCGTTCGGGCATCACGAATCATATTTTAATTTATTAGTACATTAGTGACTGGTACAATAAATAAACAAACAAACTTGAATATAACAATAATAAAATAACTGTTACCATAACTATCCTAAGTATTGCTATATATGTGTTATTTGAAGCAAAATATAGATAACAAAATTTACTATTAAAAACCAAAATATTGATTCTTAAATAACTTTATCTATTACCAGAAACCAGAACACCATTAAAGATCGACACAAGCTACGATCCATTGAACCATTTTATTTTATAAACAGAGAATGCAGCAATAATGTTAAGTTTAGCGAGATGACTCGAGTTTTTCCACTAATAAATATCATATACGCCATATGTATGAATATGTTTTATGCCTTTGTTTACATTGAGTCCAATCCGATCCGGTCCAAATACGACCAAATTCTGCGCCTACTATATATAACCACGTTATTGCGGCATAAAATGTTTCTATCACAAAGTAAGTGCCAAAACGTGTTTCAAACTGGTTTCCGATTATAAGTTTCTATAACCATCATTTAATAGACGCTCTCGGGAATTCGTATTGACAATTTTAAAATATTTCTATCACAAAGTAAGGGCGGAACATATTTCAAAGTGAAGTTTCCGATTATAATTTTCTATAAGCATCATTTATTAGACGCTCTCATGAATTCGTATTGACAATTTTAAAATATTTCTATCACAACGTAAAGTGCGGAACGTATTTTAAAGTGAAGTTTTCGATTAGAATTTTCTATAACCATCATTTAATGGGCGCTCTCGGGAATTCGTTCTGACAATTTCAGATAGTGAAATTTTAAAAATCTGATATAAATATCAGTTGGAAGCGATTATAGTATTTGAAAAAACTTAACGAATGAAAATGAAGAAATCCTGGAACTTTAACACAATTTTCATAAAAGAAATACCGAAAGTTGAACTGTAGAAAGTTTCGCGTTCTATTTAAAACTAAACAATCAGTTATTTCTTGATCAGTTATTATAGTAAAACGTTTTTACAGATAACGTAAAAAAACTCAACATTTAACCAGTTAGGTATTATTATAAGAACATAGTTGTTTTCTAAGCTTTTAAAGCCTTTCTAGCCTTTTTAATATGTAACAGGGTCGTTCCGA
>JASANE010009551.1:0-38658 GCA_030248225.1 Trileptium ribeirensis | reverse complement strand
GTGCAAGTTATTTTGTATAAAATGTGCAAGTTATTTTTATATAAAATGTGCAGTTTGTTCTGAATAAAGTGTGCAGTTATTTTGTATAAAAATGTGCAAGTTATTTTGTATAAAATGTGCAAGTTATTTTGTATGAATGGTTAGTTCGTTTTTTGTATAAAATGTGCAGTTCATTTTGTATAAAAATGTGCATATTAACATTTTGTGTAAAAATAAAATGTGCAGCCAGGGGCCTCCTATTCCCTGGACGGTCGTAGCCTATTCTAAGCCGATAACACACGAGCACCTACTCGGTGCGAGTTGTCGACTGCCTTCCAAACTGTCGTCGGCGTAGTACTTGATTCTCTGGGTCCTACAGGCTCGGTTGGCTCTCCTTTCCTTGGAGGTTGGGGACCTATTGGAACACCTGTCCCTGACGGATTACACTAATGCAAAATGGTCCATTGGGCCAAACGGCATGTTTATGCGAGAATGGCACATTATTTTTACACAAAATGTTAATATGAATATTTTGATACAAAATGAACTGCACATTTTATACAAAACAAAAATGGCATTTCAGACAAAATAACTTGCACATTTTATACAAAATAACTTGCACATTTAACAGATACAAAATAACTTGCACATTTTCAGATACAAAATAACTTGGACATTTTAGACAAAATAACCTGCACATTCTATACAAAATAACTTGCACATTTTATACAAAACAACCTGCACATTTTATACAGAATAAACTTGCACATTGTATACAAAATAACCCGCATTTTATACAAAATAACTTTGCACATTCTATACAAAATAACCTGCACATTTTATACAAAACAACGTGCACATTATAAACAAAATATTAACGTAAACCAAACGGTCTATACCTTCCTTCAGAATGTCCACTGGTGCGAGGCGACCCTTGTACGTGACCAGCCCTATCCGACGTATCCGAGTCCAATTTTGGGTGTAGTTGTCCTGAGAGTAGTGGCAGGGTCGGAACGACCCTGTTACAGATATACATCTAGGTGCGCAAACTATTGTTGCGTCTGATGCAAATGTAACAACAGTTTCCCGGTGCTTTCCTGGCAGATACCATTTTCCAAGATGTATGCATTGGTTGCAAGAATGTTGCTCAAAAGATTACAATTATAACGAGCAATGAACATTGCATTTCGTATCCACGTGCCATTTTTGCTGCAACTGTATCTGGGCAGCATGGGTATTATACAATTCCACGGAAGGTCCACTGGAGGTTAGCATCGGACGATAATTGATTTGTGTGTATTCGTAATGACCATACTGCCTACGGTGTGCAGTAGCTGCACACATATATCGTGAACGACGCAATACGCCACGCCCATCAATCATGTTAGTTTGCTATTTGGGATAAAAATTGTCAAAGAATTTTTTGACCAACCGTAATTCGGGGCAAAATTGTTCGCGACCGCACAGTACTGCGATAGAAATCATGCCATTTTGTAGAAAATTACCAATTTTTTTCTGAATAAAAATTGCGGGATTTGAACCCCCGCAGGTTTCGTTTTCGAACACGATGAGTCAAACTATAGGACCGATTCTACCATTTGGGACATCACTACTTACGTAAAATTTTTTTTCTCACAGAAAAAACCAAATTCATATAAAAAGTTGATGGGCATTAAATAACAGTGTTCCTACATTTTGAAAATCGTCAACGTTCTGTTCGAGCAGAAGGTATGATTGCTGGCACTCGTTCTTAATTGCGGCCAACCTTTGGTTAGCAAAAACCGCTCCAATTTCAGCATTTATTCGTAACAAGAGTTTATGATTGGTCATCGGTTATTATAAAATAGGATGGTCGATGGGCTTAGATTAAGTTAACTCGCGCACTAAGGTTTGGTTTTGTGTAGGCCAAAAACCTAATCTAACAACAGTGATCACAATAAGTCTGGAAGGAGGGCAACGACCGCGACCAAACTCTCCGCATCTCGACTACGGAATTGCATGTAATCCGTCATAAAATTCCCGTAAATCTATATATATAAGCTGTTTACATACATATATTACCGTTATGCCGTATGTCGACTACTTATATATGTGCCTAATCAACCCCAGCCTCAATTGCATGTATCTATTATCTGTCATACAATCCCATACATTAAAAGATGTTATACATACATATATAGTAAACTTGCCTAAAGTCGACACTTCCTACCTGACTCCGAATAATACACTATCGCTCTTGGTCCTAAAGTCGACACTTCATGTTCCTAAAGTGGACACTTGTTCCCAAAGTCGACACTTCAATATTTATTGTATAAAGAGTTAGTAAAACTGTAAAATCAAAGACAGTTGTTAAACATAGTCACTATTTGGCATAATATTGGCGTGATTAAAGCAAATAAGCAAAATGTTAACCCAGTGGCGTCGCCACAGTAGGGGCACCCGAGCATGTCCCCCAGTTCAGATCGATGCCCCCAGCACCAGTGCGTATTTTGGGAATAAGAAGTTCTCGCAGATGCGTTAGTTGAAGGGCCGTCGCCAAGGGGGTGGGGGGGGGGTTGTGGAGGCGGGCGCACCAATTAGAAGGATTCCCCTGGAAAACTCACTAGCCGACTAAATTTCCTCTTTCGGTACTGTAATTCGCCCCAGCTAAGGTACCCTTCACCCCCCTTGCGTGGTAGGTTAGCGAGCGGCACTGGAAGGGCTACTGCCCTTCCGGAACCATTTAGCCCCTCCAGTTAAATATTTTTGGCTACGCCAGTAAGTTAACCATATTGTGGATACTACGCTTGCACCTCGTTCAGGTTTTCGAACAAATCGCTACTACTTCCGTCAAAACTACAGTTAAACCAGCTCTCTCAAGAGCATATATATATATATATATATATATATATATATATATATAGATTTTTTTTTCTTATACGTTAGAAAAAAATTTAATATTGCGCCATGTTGAGGCTTTAGAACTTTATGTATTTACGATCTACAATGTAATCCTTTCTACCCACACTTGAAATCGGCTACAAAAGAAAATCACAGGATTGAATCGGGTTCAATTCCCTCGTGCGGGGGCGGGGGGGGCAACCCGCCATGCCCCCCCCTAAAAACCCATCAAAAATATACGATTATGCAACAAACAGTGGCTCGTCTACAGTAGCACTCGCGTTAAATTTTAATATTACCCGCAAAAACATTCGCGCGCCCCCTAACTGGATTTCTAAAATTTCGCCCCCCCTTCCCCCCCCTAACTTGATTTCCCTGGTTCCGCCACTGGTTACAACTTATTGCGGCCCAGTCTTTCAGATTACTCACTGGTTCAATGTTATAAACAACGCAAAATGATTTTGAAAGATACGAAAGATACTGGGAATAGGCCATTGAAGTTGATTTTCAAACAGATACGAAACGATCTGGGCGCATAACGAGCTACATAAGCAACATCGTTTAGTCACACCCCCGTTTTTGAAAACCACCCCCTTCCGCGGACAAGTGTACATGTGCACCCGCGACCGAAAAGTGCCGCCGGTGAACAAAAAAAGGTAATCACCGCCGACCCCTCCTTCAAGAAAAACTTGGCCGGGCAGGGTGGCAGTACCCCCTGGGGTTGCCGCTACCCCCCCCCCCTCGGCCGGACGAAACAAAGTTAACCAAGAACGATAAATCATTGGATATGTCCGTTGGTAGTTCAGACCAATAACTTCACACGGCCAATCAGAGTTGAACTCTGGGCGGGGCGTAGCACGGTCATAACAAGTGAGGGGGTGCTGACTAAAAATTCGCCCTTGAGTTCAGTCTTATAGCAGGGCTGCAGGGCAGCGATCTATTCTTTGGTGACTGGGGGGTGACCTGTACTGGGGGTGTGTTTCGGTCTATTAGTGGTAAATTTTTGGGGTGTATGCCTGGGCCGCGCCCCAGACTGGGGGTATCACCCCCACTTACCCCCGGCGATCGCCGCCTATGCAGGCTTGGCAAAACATGCTGCTGCGCCCCTGACTCTGGGTGTTTGTTTGTTTTTTCATTTTATAAGACAGCGCTTAAAATTTTATAAGACAGCGCTAAGGTGTTTTTATTGTACACATTTATTTATATATATATTCACGTTATATACAAGTGCTAAATGTGTTCGGGCCTCGTACTTGTTTGGCCGAGTAGTAATGTCGCTTAACTGCTACGCAAGGAGTTGTGGGATTCAATCGCGTCGGTGTCATGTTTTTTTCCATGTCTTGTTGCGGTGCCCATACCCTAATTAATTACATGCATATTGTAAATACTTGTTTAGCCAACTGATCTGAGTTCAAACAAAAGTAAATTCATACCTTAGCTGTACCTTTTTTTTGTATGGCACACACGATCACGATCTTGTATTGCTTTAATCTTTCCCATACTATATATATACTATTTAGAACGACTGAAACAAAGTAATGAACTTCGAGCAATTTCGATTAGTTCGTTACCTGCCGTTGCGTCAGTTTTAAAAATGATTTTATTTTGGCGGTCGACCATGCCAGGGTGGGTAAGCGATCCTGGGAGGTAACCTCCCTGGTCGGCCAATATTTTCTTAAGAGAGGGTAGGTAGTGAGGACTTTTTTGCTCGCTGGCGGCATATATTCGATATATATACTTTTACCATGGGCGTATCTAGGATTATTGTTTGGGGGGGGGCAAATCTTGCTCCTCGTCTACATTCTCTACACTACGGGTACACTTTTCTTTGCGGTGGGGTAACCCCCTGGCTTTTCGTCTCCGGGGGGAAGGGGTCCGCACGCCAGGGGGGGTTACCACCTACCCCTGTCGGTATTTATGACCATAAAGATATGTCAGGCGTGTTAAACATTAATTTAATATCAGTGAGATCGGAGTTTAGTGACCAGTGTCGACTTTAGGACCAAGTGTCGACTTAAGGAACACTATGTGTCGAATCAAGGCACAATAGGACAAATTACGTCACTTTCAAACAACTATGCCTAGACTGCCAAATGTTAACAATATTGTCGTACAAATTATGCCATTAGACAGGTGGGATCACTGGGATCATAACCATATAAAAAACTTAGAGTTTATCGCATTGAAAACCTGGGAAATAAAACGTTGAACATTCCACTAAAACCTACTGTGAATTTTAACATTTCCTATAAAGTTACGTAACACCAAATTGAAAGCAAATAACGTAACATAGCTACAACTAATACCGCCGAAAAGCCACATACAACTAGCTATGCATTACAACTATTCGTTTGCCAAATTAAGCGCGAAAATAAAAGATAGTAACTGAGATAGACCTTAATTAGTGCTGTTTTTTGCCTGAAGTGTCGACTTTAGGAAAGTGTCGACTTTAGGCAAGTTTACTATATAATGATGCAACGAGTCAAAACTGTGTCATGATCGTTGATATATATAAATAATAAAATTACAGGCCACATTTTGCACCACTTCCTACTGCCATAGACCATCTCTATAACAATTGCAATGCAATAGAGAACTACAGTTGCAGTAGTGCGATAAACTAAAACTATATGACATTGCACTAAAGCGTTGTAGATTGATTATACTTACCGAGACATTATCAACATTATATTATCTTCGCCTTTATCCACACTCGTTTTTGGCTGTTTCGCTTAGATAGATTTAGAAAGTTTCAGAGTTACATATGCAGTTAGGTTTGGCATTTGGTGGGTCTTTTAATAAAAGCTACCATTTAAAAAATTCTATACCTATACCCTATGATTTAATATTTTATGGCCTTGTGTTGTGATACGACATAGAAATGCTAAATGTCAACTATATATACGTGCGACGACGTCAACAAACCAAGTGTCATCAAGTTGTTGTTTTGAAACATATGATATCGCATTCAAACAAGTATAAAGTTATTTTTCCTATTACACATCTAATACCATTTATACCTACTGGTACTGAGTTTACCCATACTTTTGTATATGCATCTTTGTCAATTACCCAATAGAAAATTATTGTTGGAAGCAAAACCTTTCTTATTAAAGGGAACAATGTAATTCCTTTGATGATTACTGTGATGCCTTTCAAACTAAGTCACCAGAATTGGTTTTACGATTTCATAAAAATCGGATAAAACGGCGAAATATCCACTAAACAAACGTCTTTTCACAACAGGATCGGGTCAGGCTGTGACTTAGTTTTCGGCTTTTGCCATTGTCCAAAACAATTATTGTTACTATGAATAAATGGTTATTTGTTTTTTATATACAAAATTCAAATGTTGTGACGTTGGCAAAGTAAATAGCAAAAGTAGACACACATGCGAAACTGGCGAAATTCCAGTCGGCCTTGTAATGACATATTTATTTGTGGTTGTGAAAAAAAATCATTTTTAAAAAACTAGTTTTTGTTATTTTTTCGGTGGGTTTACCAAAAATACCAAAAAATAATTCAGCAAAAAGTAGGTATAACCCATCTAGTTCCTGAAATCAAATACGGAAACATCCAAAACTTGTTTCCAACTGTAGACAAAGGTGACCGTCACCTTGGAATTATTAACATGACGCGACAGAAAGTTCTGCAAGCTAGACGTACTAAATAGGTAAGTACTAATTAGAAAACAATGCTTACAAATTTTTGTGCTAAAGTTAGATTACCTTGTTGCTAGTTATAAACCTTGTTATAACAGCAGATATGTATATGTGATTTTTTACTATTGACACCAGCTAACGATCGGCATATAAATGCAGACCTATTTCTCGGCATGTCAGAACCTTTCAATTAGTAGTTATTAAACAAAGGTTACCTTTAGACCGATATCACGGTAGCCTAAATCCGATTATGTTTCTATTTTTGATCCTCAATACCTTCTCTGATAATTGCACTATTTTAAAAATTATTCTTTTCCGATGTTTCTAGGTTAATAATTGGTTACCAAATTACCAATAGTACACAAATTAAAAAACATTTCTCAATAAAGACATAATCTTATATGGCTTTCTAAAAGCATTATTTCAGGTTCTAAATGCATTTTATAATTATTCGGTTCGGATGGTCAACGCGATTCCAACAGAGAACAAAATAAAACCAGAAAATTAAAAAATGCGTAAACTATTGAAACACTAGAATGGTGTTAGCTGTTTTAGTATTAGTCACGAGGATCATAAATACATAAAAATTCTCTCTGTGCGACTATATTTCACTAACCGTAAGCTGGAATCGTTTCATGGAAAAGATGTGGGAGACCGGACACAGCTATCTATAAACCACCACTATTCTGTTAAGCAGCCAGGGCCAGACGGCGTCTATAATGTTGGAATACCACAATCAGGCAGCAACTACGTTCTTGGAACAAAAAATAGATCACCATGTTCCTGAATAACTTGTCCAAGCTTAAGTTATTTTCACACTGATATAGTTGCCAACACCTATTAATGAACCGAGCTAATACTGTTACAACGTTGGTAGGGTTGTTCGAGTATACCGTTGGTATCACACGTTAACAGTCCAACAAGATGGTAATATGCTTTTTGTGGTCCAAAACCATTGGCTAAGGTTGCTGGTCAACGTAATTGGTGGGATTTCCCATGTCTGTGGCTGATATTGTCGCCTTTGTGCCTAGGGTACCACAGTACAGAACCATCTACTATGGACCACGGCACTTCAAATAAGGAAAATCTGAAATGTTTCACATCGCTTATCTCGCTTATCTCCCATCGTCGATTTTAGTAATACAGAAAAGGGTAATAACAATTTAACCAAGTTTCAGTGTATATAAGCTGTGATTAAGTAATTTCTCCCGCATTTCATGCATTATTTCTTGCAGTAAACTAGAAATTGTATCACAGGAGCAATCAATGACTTGCTGAAGCGAACATTTGTTTAAGATGTCCGTGTCACACATGCATAACCCAGCGCGACGCTGTGCTGTTGTCAAGCGTCGCGGCTTCTTAAACCCAATATTGTGATTGTATTGTTTTTTGAATAAAATTTAGTTTTGTTTTTGAACATTGATAATGCGATATCGCATCATATATATTTCGTTCGTCTTTAAAAGTTATTCAATTCGTTGACTTTAAATCGTGCAGCAGTGCACCAACCATTTTATTTTTGAATGAATTCTTTTCTGTAAATAATAACATGGTCCGTTGGGATCTTTTCGGTTATCCCCCAGCCGGAATTTCGTCAATTTTAAAGGTACATGGAAAATATTGCTACCAATCGATTTAGCTCGATGAGTTGGTTCAGAAAATACTTATTTTACCCACATCCCAGACAAAATTTTTTCTATTTTTTGAGGTCCCAATGGTCCCCCCTTGAGAACCCAAAAATTTTTTTCTTCGGAATATGGTCATGTTGGGCACCATTCGACTCGGCTTGATGAGACAAGTCTACTAAGTCATTTATCGAAATCTACTCCACTGTTAGAATGTTATGAGGGTCCAAGGAACCCTGATGGGCCGTACTTTATAACGTTAGAAAAAGGAACAGCTTAGAGCGGGGCTGTTCGGGCGCGGTACCCCAACGACTTAGGCTTGGTGTATGTCTCATATAAGGACCTTAGCTTAGGGTAACAGTAAGGATTAGGCTTAATATACCCAGAACGGCATGGCCTGCATTTTATTTCTGCCAATCAGGGTTACTTGGGCCCTCATAACTTTCTAACGGTGTTGCGGATTTCAATAAATTACACATGAGTCGACTTGTCTCATCAAGCCCTCCGAGGGATTTCTACTCCTTCGAAGAACCATCTACTTCCGCACCTGAGCCAACGAACCTTGGTTTGGGTACCTATGACATAGTATATATGATACGGTATAATGTGCTTTTTACAAAGGCTGACTATCTGCAGCGTGTTGTTCCCGAAAAGCAGCTTTTAATAAATCTCAAAATCAACCTAAAATTTCTGTTATATATATAAACATGAATTATAGTTCACGTGTCGTGGATTAGTATTAGACTTGGGCGTTTGCTACAATACTTAAAATTTTGCTTAATTGTCTTAAAAATTTGCTTAAGACAAAAAATATACTAGATTTCTGGAATATATACATGTTGATTAATTAGTAACTTATTTATATATATTTTTTGAACTACTGTTATCACACTCTTAGGACTTACTAAAGCGAAATTTTTCACTGGATTAACCGTATGCATAATTCACTCCAAGTTTTTAACATATCCGAGAAAAATCTTGTTTAAAACGTCGTAATATAGATTAAAGGCATAATAGCTGTCCGCAGGTGCAATGGGCTATCGGCAACCCCGTAAAAGCTGGAGACCGTAAGCCATCCCTTTTGGAGCACTTCACCCCCGTTACCGTCGGAACCGTCTGTCCCACTAATCCGACGGAGCTAGGACACCTATGGTTAAACGCTATGGTATCCCAAAGCCCACAGTTTGAAATGTATATCAAAGTGCGAAATTTTACTACTAAGAGCTAAGTTTAAAACAATTATGATTTCATATTCGCATTACAAAACTTTATATCACTGTTTAGATCTGAAATTGTAAAGCAAAACGAATTTACAACGTTGCGCTGACATGCATTTCCGTATGTTGCTGTTTGCAAAATCAAAAAAAGTTTTTAGCTTAAAAATTCGGTCGAAGCCTTTGTAGATAAAAACATCCACGACAAATCAAACGTGTTGGGATTCATACCCGGGCGTCTAGATGGCAACGTTAGCGCGGTGCTTCCACTGCACAGAGACCCTGATTAACTCGCGTTGAAGCTACGCTATGTACATTAGGCATATACGCAACATATAACATTTGGTCCCTGTAATACACCTGTCAGGTTGTTAGTAAAACTAAATCTTCGTTTGCTTGACTACGATCCGCTTCCCTGTAACCCATGCTAAACTATTTTTAATTCCGGCCACATAATATAGCGCCCGTTAGGCTCACTATTGACCTGGATATTATTTATTCTTGGCTAAAATGTTCAAGTTGGACGAGGCCATTTTTTCCTAGAATAAACCGGGTTACTGTAATTGACAAAGCGTTAACAATCATCATTGATTGATAATCTTAAAATGGTAAAGAGCAAGGCAATAAACGAAACATTGGCTGTCTTAATTTATAAAAAACGAAACAAAATAAATACGCTTGGTTTAATTAATTGTTGCGGGCATAAGAAACCCCAACCGCATCATAGTGATCCAACTTTTGTTCCGCAAAGGCGCCCACAGGGGTTGGGAGGGCTTCTTGGTCGACGTTCAATCGATAACAATCAAAGAGCCAAACCGAAGATTTATTATTTTCTCACCATAAAATTTTGCGATTTTATATTATAATACTGCAATAATCGCGTGCTTTGGCAATCTGTGCTCTACATATTTGTAAGTTAAGAGGTCTCTCGTTTTACAACAAAATAGCATAAAAGATACACATATTATTAACAAAAATACAATGGAAAATTTGCTACATATACGTACAATATGTACATAGCCTCAAGTCTTTGGAGCCACAATCGATATGATATATAGGATGTTATACTATAATTGCCGGCGATATTGTAAAAATGCGCCTTTTATAAGGTCTTTGCTCTTCAAAAAATATCATATTACCGTTTAATATTAATAATAAGGCTCGAATTACGCAAATTGAAAACCTTCCAAGTGGTCCCTTAGATGTATATACAGAGAAAATGAGAGAACGATCAATTAAAAAACTTTATGACAGAGTTTTTTGCAAAAATTTAAATTTTAAATACTGCACTGAACTAAATCATCGGAATTACTATTTACTAAGTTCGGTTCGTGAAAATTATATCTTCTCACAAAAATACTCAATGTTTAATATTTTAAGCAATGTACAACTCTTATTAGGAAACTGAACCATGTAGATGCTCCGCTGGGACAGTTCTGTTATCAAGAAGAACGTTTGTCTGAACTATATATATGGTTAGTCAGTTAGTATATAGGAAAAATTTATGAATATACGAAAATGAATGAACATGCCTTATAGATTAAAAAATTTAACACAATTAAATGGTCCACAAAATATTTTAAAGTCACGACTGAAAGTTATCAGAGATATGTTGAGCAAGCGGTGTAAACCCAAATATTTACGCAATACTGAGAAGTATTATTAGGTGATAAACGGTGCTGTGATATTGTTCCCAAAGCGTTAGTTGATAGCCGTCGATCTTACTATTTGTTTCTTGCTGTTTTAATCTGAAGAGATAGTGAAACACCGCAGCTGGGCCAACAGCACAGTTATATACTACGATAATTGTTCTGAAGTCAGACTCTTTATAGCAGAAATGACATCCAATGGTTGACATAATTTTGGCCGGGACTGTACGTTAACGTGCAACCGGGATAGACAAAAGTAATACGCAAAATGTTGCATTCGAGCGTGATTATAATTTAGCCCGATTCATCCACAATAAAAATGCCGGGATTGTGGTTACGCTCACTTTGCAAACGACATGTCAACGGTGGCCTTTTGCAAATACGTCAAGGCAATTTAGTATATCTAGTCGCTATTATTTTTGGGTGTTAATCTATATGTTTAAAACATTGATGGGGTTGCTACGATAATTCCGTTTGCAATTCGACTCTTTGTAGCAGTACAACAATCAAATTACTTCTATAAATGTGCTGCAAACTAAGCTAATCACTGAATGCAAGATATAAGATGATAAAATTGCTATATGTAATATTCTCTTGAGGGAAGGTGGCATCGCGACCCTTTTGTCTTTAGGAAAATTTTTAACGGTAGGTAACATCTCTAGGTAAGCGTAATGACAGTTGAGAAAACATGCAGTGTCAATGTTGGAGTCAAGTCCGGAACCCACTAAAAATGTAAGACGACAAAATCGTTGACTGCTCAGAAACTAAGTGTGAAGCGTACATGCTCATAGGAGGACATGGGAGGTTATTTTCTCCATGACGCTAAGGGCCGAGCCACTCTCCCTCTTCCCTGACAGGTCCGGCGATAGCCAATACACTCAATTGGAAAATTTATATAAATCAGCGTACTCTTTCCCAAGAGGAATACCGAAAAGTCTAAAATCAAGGCAGAAAATGAGTTTGACCACGATGTTTCTTCACAGGAGAATCCGTAGGATATATACCATTACATAACATATATACATCAGGAGATCCAAGTTCATATACATTGCGAATATTTGAGCTAAACTGTTCAATCCGGTTCCAAATTATGATAATTCAATGTTTGCACCAAATTTAGATCTGAAACTGGCGATTGTTTAACACAGGCTGTGCAAACGGCAGCGATGCGCTCAAATGTGCTTATTAATATGTTTATGAATATGCAAGATATCAATTACGGCCAACACAAAAAAAAATTACAAACGTAAGCCAATAGATACATTCACAAAGTTACAGGTGTTGAAATAAATTTTGTTAATTTACCCGCTAACAGAAAAAATGACTATGCCTTAACTAATTTCCAGAAGATATATACATTTTTTTAAAATAGAAAGTTGGATTATCCGTTTTAACAAATTATGGTCATATGATACAAAGTAATTGTGTCTTATCAGACACGTATAGGTGTTATTGTAGTTATAAAAATATATGTTAAAACCTCGTTTCGCTGAAAACAAACCTATATTTTACCTCACAAAAATCCTGCTTGGTTTGTATTTAATTATATATGTTTCAACTTTATCGAGTACTTCGATAATGTATCTAAATGCACGATACGTATACTGAAGATAGTAGCATAGTGTTTCCTAAGTTTTGCGGCCTCTTTTAAACAACACACTGTACCAATTTTAAGTTCGGTAGGAATCAGAAGTTATGACTAACAAAAAATTACTAATATTAAATTGTCAAAATATATTGAACAATCAATTCAACGGCGAGATTTTCTCTATACGAAGCTAAGAGGATATAATTTTAGCTTACTCTGACGAAAAATTTCAAATGGTTGTATATAATACAGATGTATAAATAAATTTTTCATTATGTTGGGCGGTACGGTCTCAAATAGAGATTCCTGTGGTTGCCTAACGATTTTACTGATAACTCTCATCTGATTATTTATCAAAGCATTATGGAACGGGTATTGAGACAAAAGTATTACTTTATGATGGATTTAACACAGGATGCAAACCAATCCGTGATGCGAAGAACTAATGACCACTAATAAGCGATTTACTTACTCTAATATATATACCGTCGCCTGATTTCAACTATGTTATCAAGCTAGCAAATATATTTCTGTTGAAAAAATCTGATTACTTGCCTAATTTTCACATCAGAGGTTTATATTGCCTCGATATCTTAATTTTTTTCTTACAAAATTACTCTAAGAACTTCCATAAACAAAAATAGCTTCTGTTAATTCATTTTTGTTGAAGCAAACAAACCTCTATGTTTTCTGTCGCTCACACACTGCTGTCACTAGTCAATTCATTTGATTTCTCTGCAACGTTTGTTATTGTTATGGATTCGGATGCTGTTGTTTCATTTCGCACAGTAGCAGCGACAGTCAGTTGCCAAAGTACAAGTTGTTAAATGATGCCAGTTCTGACATGAAATGTCTATTTACCTCCCGATCAAGTTCGTATATATCCATTTCACAGGTGGTCATGGTGATTCATGATCACACCGAACACGGTGGCCTTAGTCTCTTACCCAAGAGGGTTATGCTTCAAACACATGACCTCACGTTTTGGAGATGTTATTCCGGTGACTACTATGCCAAGCGAGCGCATATATAAGCGCAGTAAATGATTTGGGTATAAAAGAAAGAGAGAATCTACGTGACAATCTCTGCGATATGTACATGCCAGTTCAAGCTCTTAAACCTTATAAACACTGATACAGTTATACAATATTGTAAAATAACAGTTCCTTATAGTTTAGCATATTACTCAAAATGATTATAGAAAATTTATTTACAATAATGAGCATAATGTGCGACTAAATATAACCTGCGCTCGCAGACCATCCTATTTTGTAAAACCCGATATCGAATCCACATCCGTTGCTATGGAACAAGTAAGAAAGAGGTTTCAATTCATTGCTACCCTAGAATTAATGATCCAGAATCAGTCAATGACAGCTCCAAGACGAGCATTACATTTGAATTCTTATTTCTGCGTGTTCGCGAACAAATTTAATGCAAATGTAACGGCATAATAGAAAGGGTCCTGTAGTTCATCAGTTTTTGCTCTCGAACATGATACACTTTGATCCAAAGTGACAAAATTTCGATCACAAAATATTTTGATTTACGCGAAACAGAAAATAGCTAAATTTGGCTTGATTTGATTGATTTCGGCAACGCAATTTTTGTCAAAAAAATAAGTTGGACGGTGGGCGAAGGTTAAATGTAGTTGCGCATAAATATAACTTTAGTGAATAATAACATGCATCTATAAAATAAGGTGATAATTTATTTGACAATGTGTTAACTTACAAGGAGTTAATACATTCGTAAACATTATGCATATGCACCTGAGCTCACCTGAGCTCGTACCTAATACAAAATTTACATGAAACGCATTTCAACATTATTTTATAGTCGACCTATAAATGGAGCGGTCGTTCAGTTATGTATGTGTAGAAATCTGGGATTGCGGTTCAAATGACCAAGAAAAATTTATTTTCAAAAGTTCGTTTTATAAATAGACTTGCCTAAAGTCGACACCTGTTTACAAAATGGACAAAAGTAATAGTAGGGACATAAGCATCATGCGTTCAAAGATTTGTACGCACGGTTTGCGACGAGTCCCAGCGAGCACGATAGCAAGAGTTTTAACGAGTTCAACGTACGCACAAATCTTTTAACGTACAGCTGTCTATGCTACAACTTATTTGAATTATGTATATACAGTCTGCCATGCTTACGATCATTTGTGTGTACGGCTTTAAATATATAATCTACTTAGAATATACCATACGTTTAATTTTTTCATCCTTGTAAGATGTACGTTTGTGTGAAACTGATTTACAGTATTTAAAACAATGTAATAAATATTGAATTAGATCTTAATTAAATTGAGTTTTTGCTTAAGTGTTGGCTTTAGCAGAGTGTCGTCTATATGGAAGTTTACTGTATCTTCTTTTAACGCATCAATATTAGCATGAGTGTGTTTGAGACCAGTGTGAGTGAAATTTTGAGCAGGCTGACTTGTAGTGAGAACTTAGCGCAAATCACTAGCTCATTGAGTCAAAATTAAATATATTTCGTATCTTAAATCAGAAAACTAATCCAAATTAGTCAAAATGGACAACAGGGTAAGTTGTTGACGCAATATACATACGTATTTGAGGGTTTATTTCTAGTTTTACATTTCATTTCAAACATAAATTTGCAAATATTTATATTACTTGTACCGGAATCGCATGAATTCTGACAACTGCATGCTGATATATATAAAATGTTTTTCTTCACTTTAAGTTACATACACGAATCCATAGTAACTCCGCATTAAACAGAACTAGCACAAAGGGATATAAGGTATATGTTTGTAGTTTTCGGAAGATAAAAATATTGTTGGTACCAATAACAATATATCTTTATCAAATTGGGTTCCAATTTTGGCAAGCACAGGACCCGCGCCATGAAGGACCTGTCATAACCCGCTTAGTTTTTCGACCAACGTCATTTATCATTTTGTCCTTCTATATTAGAATCGAATAGTGCTGTCCTATTTTATGCAGAATACGCATGTCTCATCAAAATTTATAGCCACACCAAAACTAGTGAACATGTTTGGTTGCTGCTAAAAGTGTCAAATCGAATGAGGCGCGTTTGTGTTGTGAAATTATTATTTAAATCCAAATTGAGACATCGCTTGTAGGTTAATTAAACCTGCACGTATATTCAATCTAAATAACTTTAAAACATTAACCGTTCGACCCTAGTAGTTGCGTATATAGGGTGTCAGAGTCCAAGATTAAAATTTTAAAGATCATATATAAGACATGGGTATCGATGGGGGATGGGTAGGGGCCATTGCCCCCTAAAAGTCTGGCCCACACTCAATCCTAATATATCTGCCCACCCTGCCGGCACCGGCCCGGCGGAAGTGAACAAAAAACGGGGTGAAAAATCAAAAAATGTGAAATTGGCAAAAGATATGGGAAATTAGGAAAAATGTATTGCAAATTGGCAAACATTGGGTGGGAGGTAAGAGAATTGAATCCCTAAAAATTTCAGCATTTAGCCATATAATGCATACGTACGTGAGGTCCGTTAGATTTGGGAACAAATAGTGCGGGGGCAGCCTTAATGGTAACATTCTACCCCCTTAATTACATGCTATACACACCGTATGTCTCTATGCTTTACCAATGTGTACCATATATTGTTTACCCCAATGATCCACCGATGCGCACCTATATCCCTTATATTACAAAGGCTCTACATTTAGCACTTATTACAAGTTAGAGTTGTCTACTACAAAATGTTCGTATTCTAAAATTCGAAGCAAACACTTTCGAATTTTGTAAAATTGAATCGAACCCATTGGAATAGGTTAGTGAAAATACAGCATAATGTTCAAACCTATCAGTGTTAGTTATGAGCCCAAAATTGAAAATTTGAAGACTGAATAAAGGGTTTATAATCAGCACTTGTTGAGAATTAGAGCTGCCAAAAAATGCTGTATTCGAGGCAATATTTATATGCAGCAGGGTTTTGAACATGTGGAACCAATTGGAGGACATGAAGGAATAACGGAAATCATATAGTTTATTGAACAAAGAATAATAGCCATAATTTGCAAGTAAAACTGTAGGATTTTCTCTAAATTGTAAAAATAAGTGTAGCACGTTGTATTTACACAATTTTCATAACTTGGGGATGGTGACGCGTTCCACGATCGGTGTGTGGCTGTATTTCAAGCAAACGAGAAATGCACCCGTATACATAAACTGAAGAGTTGGAGCAGCAGTTAATTATGACACTCCGCTGCTGAAAAGTCTGGCCGACTAAATGTGGGCTTATGAGTTATTTCTCAACTGTACGCTGTATTATTGTAAATTTTTCGGCACTGTCAAGGTGGCATTTGAAGCCTGACTGCTTTGTATTTTACTCTGATAATTTTCAAATTGTTTTCTTGATAAATATTATAAATGATAACTAAAAAATCAGAAAAGAATTGTCACAATAATGCCTCATATAAATTTTTATGAACTGCCTCGACGAGCTATTTCCAATATACTAAAATTATAACTGCATTCTCAAAATCAGCCTGTTTAGGCTTATTTTACATGCGTAGTGGAAATGAGCCATGTAACCCACTACAAATTGTGTGAGCGATTACTTGACAGCGATGATCAAATGTTCCGTTTCAAAATGTAACCAAATGCCATTATAATATGATGTAGAGTTAAACATTGTAATATAAAACAAATTTTATTCTTGGAATGCATAAAGCGGCACATTTGTCATAGCATACATTCCAAAACGATGTGCTAACGGTTGGCGCGTCCGTTGTTATTTGTTTGCTTTGCGAGGTTTTTTATGAAACAGCGCCTAAATAGCTTAACGGCCGGAACCAAACGATCCAAGTTCAATCCGCCACTGCGACAAAAAGTTGCTCACGATTGACACTTTAATTTAAGCAGGAAAAGATTAACTCAATAGAGCACACAGCTTACTATCGATTATTATACATGATTAATCATTGGCACTTTATACTGTCCACAAGTTAGGATCCAAGGCAATACTATATTTTAATATAACTGGTACTACAAATTTTTTTGCAATTTGTAGAAACTAATCCATAGTTATTAGCTTACGAGAAATCATTAAAGACAAGATTATAGGCTCATTGCGTGTCTTATCACGCTTCGGGTCGCTTACGTTACAATCGAAGAACAATCCAAAATTCCGGCGTCTAAATTTTAAGCACAAAGAATCGACTTCCTGTCTCAGTTTAATATTCTGGTTCAAGTGTTGTATCAGTCATAAGTGTAAACATTTGGTATATCATCACGCCAAGTATGCTCTGTGAGTTTATAGTTGGATAATTCTTGATAAAGCTAAGCAGCGAGGAAATAGTATTGATGTTTTTAACCTCATAATGGTAATTTATACAAATGTTGCAATGAAAATTGCCAATTCTTTACAAATTTTTCAACAGGAACCTATAATAGCGCAATAAATATAGATATACCTTCAAAATAGTAGGTGCTAAGCTTTTAATGTCCTGCCGCGGCAAAAACCGCAGTTACGAAGTAATTGTGATTAAAACTTTTCAAACATTCGGTTGATGATAATAGCAAAGGCCACTTAACAAGTTAAACTTTTATACTGCAAATCTGCTGAATATTTATTACTATAATAATTCCAATAGCTTGCTTGTGAATATAAGCATATACCTATAAGTATGTAGCTAATTTTGAGAAATAATCATTTGAAATGTGGCGTATAATACCCGGACAATGGTCCCTGAGCGATATCGACAATCATGATTTAACTAATATATATCCAATGTCTCGAGCATTTGAAAGACTAAACAACTATGATTTATCAATCAAAATCAGTCTAAAATATTATTATTCTTGAAATATTGTGCAGAGATTGTTATTGTTGCAATTTCTGGGCATCATGTCAAATCTACAAAACGTCGGTACGGCAGAAAGGTTATTCTCCAGATCTTCATCTATACTATAATAGTTACAACGATTCGTATTACGCATTTCACAAAACCTTTTCAGTTTTTAAAGCAGTTTTATAAATCCCATAATGCTGTTTTTAAAGCACTTACGCATATGATCACAAGTAGGCAAATGAGGCAAAGCAAACACACATTCTCCCAAATTATATTCCTCATAATTTTGCTTCAAAATTTATGCAATTTTGGTCATACCGGCTAAAATTGTCCTCGTGGATTAATGCGCAGGAAATGTGAACAACTGCGCGACGCCGCAAAGAGTTTGTAAATACAGATCAGTCATACCTTGATGGGTAACTCCCAAAAACGCAACATTGACCCCTATGCTCATCATCTAGCATTGTCGTTTTTGACTGCACAAGTAATAAGCTGTTACATGGTTTTCACTACGTTCTGAAATACAGACTCGGATGTAACGAGTGTGAAATTGGAAACGGGTACGAAATCATTGTTTTAAACAATTAACCAACGCAGCTAAAAGCGCATACCACTGTCGGAACGCTCACTAAGCAATTTTTACAAGCATAATTACATGATACGTTTACATATGATATATTATGCCCTGAGATGCCGAACCCCCAAGAAATCGGTTACCCTGAAGATACCCACCTACCTCGCCTCTCGTTACCTCACCCAGCCCCCCCCCCCGAGAACTCGGGACTCAGGTCAGCATGCATGTATGATATGGCATATGCAAATATGTATGATTTTAATATATATAGTTTTTCAATAGTCATATATGGTTTTTCTACCATGTATATAAAAACCATATATACATGTATATAAATTATATCATATGTATCCAATATATAAAATAATATTTATACCTATATATAAAAACCATATATAAGGTAGTTACAAAAATTAAATTTCTACAGATACATGGAAATTGGATTATTTTGGAATCCGACTTGTCCCATAATTATAGCAAACTTTTATATTATAGTTTTAAAAAGAAAATTAAATATATATTGAATTCTTTTGGGATCCATATCCTTTTTCAGTTATAGCCGTGGAACCTTTTCAGCAGATTAAAACTGATATTCAAATAGATTACATGGCAACTCAAAGCCAACGTATTGAACACTTTGCCAATCGCAATACTTGACTGTATTCTGGAAAGTTAAAATGGAACTCAAATACTAGTTGAGAATTGAGACAAACATTGCCAGTCGAGTTCTGCCTAGCCAATATAGCACCCTGCGGTTCGCAAGCATAATTCTTTTCGTCAAACTGAAAATGAAAGTCAAATAAACTACATAGCTAGTCGGGGTCCGCAAAGCTAACGCATTTAACACTGTACCATTCACATTTCGGGATTCCTTTTAGCATACTAAATAGGATAGTAAACAAAATAACTGCACCGCAAGGCGAGAACTCCAATATCCACGTATTATAATTGGGATTCGCAATGAAACCGCCGGTAACGCGCGGTTTCATGAAACACCACTTTAATAAGCATTTGAGCCGGAATAAGACAAATCCATTGTACAATCATATAATACTAAGATTAAAATATTATATTGTCGTTCGGTGCTATTTACACCTCGTAACACATTACACCTTGTTTTCTAGTTGGTGCATTATAATGTCCATGTTAAATTTAAACCGGCTTCCGTTTCTTTAGAGTTTTCATCTAAGTCTTTCGGTTGTAGCGGAGGTGAGTTCGTAAGCGTCAAGCCGTAACCAATAATTTCCCCTATTGGTGAGTACACTATTTTCCCAATTTCCAAATTATTCCTCACAATTTTATGATTTTGATCACAACTGCTAAAATTTTCTGTGTGCTAGCGGCAGACACGGTGGAGAGTACAGCATCTGAAGATGGTGCGGGCAAATATGGCTGAAGGAGGTAACAACCCAGACACTCGGGAACGATTGTGAATCTGGGGCAAGTTATGATAGAACACATCTGGGGGCAAGCTAATCCGTGAGTCCACTTTAGATGCGTACCCTTGGGTTGTTGTTTTGTCAAGTCAGTTCAAAATCGTAAAAGCGGTGAACGCTGACAAAGCACGATTTTCCGTTATGTACCCGTACACGATTTGCTATACAGCAACGCGTAGGCACTGTTCGCGGTCACTATTTTGCGATTTACCACCACATTTTGCTTAACTTGTACAAGTGAAAGCGCGATTGCCAATCACGGGTTTTCTTATATTCGACATTACAGAAATAGACCGCGAACATTGCTGTCTGATTTAGAATGACATTTGATGAACGCGAAGAAACGTGTGCGATTAATAATTGTGCGGGAATGCAAGTTTCTTTCGTACATCGAAGAGCACTTGTTCACGTTCGCAAAAATGCGAATACCAATTGTCAAAATATGAACACAAATTTCTGCGCGAATCAGTTCTTGATTTTGACATGAGATGTACGCAACACTTGGTGTACGCAACTAAAGTGCATTTACGTACAAGATGAAACACATCTGGTGGCAAGCTAAAACCAAACACGTCTGGGGGCAAGATCAGATAAAACACATTTGGGACATAGATGCCCATAGGGGTATGTGGGTTACCTCTATGGGTCGGACCCCTTCTTGATTCATAGTTACTCTTCAATCCCATACTTTCTGAAGGCGCGTGGGAAATTTTAGGTGTTGGCAAAAATTTGTGACAGTATGGCAGGGACTGAACAAAGAAAGCACCCCAGCTCGATTTCTTGGGAGGATGGGCATCTCGCCCTTCCCAGCCCCCAGTTCTTGAGCGCGTGGTACAACGGTAGTCCTGTTATATGATGGACACCTGCCAGGATTTGCATTTATAAGTGTAAACGTTGATAAAAATTTGTATTCTATGAATTTATCATTTGCAAACTTGCAGGCTCTCGTGTCTGAATTAGGAATACACTAGATATCGACATCAATTTTGTAGAATGTAGGAATTTCTTTTCAATCTAGTTCACTGTTAACTACACTGGAAATTCCTCGGTTTGGATAGTCATGCAATATGACATAAAACAAAAATTATTCTTTACAAAACATTTAGTCTCTGAAAATACGTGGTACTTATGAATATTACGACGGAAAATAGAATCTTTATCCACTTTTGATTATTCAATCACTCCCTAATTAGGGCCGTCAGAATAATGGCAGGAAAAGTAGGTTATATTTGAGTTTTGGGACGTTTTTAGTTATTTCAGTTGTGAGATAATTCTTCGCAGTCAACTGAAACAGATTCGCTTTGCCGTTCGTTGATAATGCCATGATTGTCCACACGCACCAAAAGCGTGAAATGTTTGTTTGGACCCAGGTAATTTTTGAACTAAAATAAAAGTAGATGTAGTATAAGAGCCCTTATAGTCAAATTTTATTCCGGTAAATTTTGGCTCATCCTAAGCCACTACCCCAGTTCGTGAAAGGTGCTATGACAATTTCACCAATTTGTAGATGATTTCGCGACTGTACGCACTATCAGTGAGGTACTGTTACGCCAGCAATTTAGTGCCTGGAACATCACAGCGTCCAACGCGAATGTAGTGAATGCACGTAAATAATTGATAATCTTGCATTATACTTATATCGTGCCGCAATATGCTACAACACATTTGTATTGTAACGCCGCAATATACAACACACAGTGATTCCTTGAAGATGTGTAGATTTGCGTTACAGCGTACGAGAGCGCGTTTGTCCGATCTGTCATAGAATACACCCCAACCCGAAATTGGTCGATTATGGAGATATGGCGGACATTTTGGCCCAATTAGACTCAACTGGAGAAGACAGTTCGCAAAATATCCATTTTGGCCATATTTATGACGAAAATTTCTTTTTTTCGGTTGTCATCAGTCCCTTTTTGGTCCCAAATTTTTCGAAAAAAATTCTATGTGTAATCATTCGGGCTCGTTCCGAGACGAGTGGAGTGGCGTCAAAATGAACATAATAGATTAAATGAGGGGTTAACGACTTAGGCTTAGACCTTCACATATGTAAATGGAAGTAGCTTTTTTTTCTCAATAATTATAATTTATAAATATCGAGAACAGTTTTTTCAGAAATTTTGGATACCATTGGCAATCCAAAAAATCGAAAAGTAATTGTCATGAATGTCTTTATAAACGCAGTCGTGGAGCTGCAGCAAATGGTATCAAAATTTTCGCTGTTTCTTCAAAATTGATAAATTTTGGCCTGTGGGAAATTCTAGGAAATAACACATTTGTCTTGGAATTTCATGTCTAGGTAGTAAATTTTAATACCATTTTTCATAGCTTCACGCCCAACATTGTTTCATTTTTACAATATTTGCGCCGAATTGTGCGATTGAGTTTTCTATCCAAAAAATTATTATGATACAACCGCCTACGTGATACATAGAAACCGCAACACGGTTACAAAGTCCCATAAATTGTGCATTCGCAATTGCTTTGCAATCCAATATAGTTGGAATGATCGGACCATCCAATGGAAATGGACATTGTTGTCGAAAGCTGGGAATATTGCACGACATTATGTCTCATAGTTTCGTGTTGAATATTATGAGTGTGGCTTGATTTTGCGTTCCTGGGATATGGCCCGAGTCTGGTGGCAAAATCATTACTGGTATAGCACATAATTATGACGTAGCTTGCGACGTACCCCAGACATTTAAATCAGCAAGCCTGAAGATTGTCATAGTCTTCACTGAGTCTAATATCATCGGCACCGGCTGTTCGTATCTGATATCTCACCTTGCCGTCCAACCGTAGCAGTCGCTGTTTGTTTAGCTTAGTGTGGCCATTTTGTAGAATTGGCTTACCCAGGACGTAAAGAATTTTGCAAGTTTTAATTTGTGGCAAAAGTTAATTTACCTCAAACAGCGAACTAGGTTGTCATATATGTTGGATTACATCCATTTGTGTATCTATTTGTTTATCAATGCCCACCACAATCAATTTCAATCATCAAGCTCATCGAACCGAGCCGAGCCGGATATTGAAAGTTTCGAGCCGAGCCGAGTCAATTAAAATTTGAGTCGCACCGGGCCAAGATGAGTCTTAAAAATTCGGTTCGTTCTCACCGCTGCCTTTCTTGATATCGTTGCAAACTACCCATAACAAAATTTGCAATATAAGTATTATTATACTTACATATTATATATATAAAAGAGCGAATCGAGCGATGATAGGAATATTCCCAATTTTAAATGAAAAATTCAACATTTTAAGAATATAAATACTGAAAGAGCAATTAATTAAGAACAACATTCGTAAGCCGCATTTTTCGAATTTACCATAAACCCATTCGGTTGCAAGGAATAGGTATATGTACTTTCCAAAAGTAGCACAATCAGTCGCATCAGCACACCAACTAGAAAGCTTCCAGCAATTGGCATCGAAATGTTGAGAATTACTATAAATGTATATAATGATAGAATAGAAGATTTACAATATAATAAAACCTTGCCGCATAGTTCAATAATGGCAAATTACAGCGCTTTGCTGGATTCGGCGTTTCTAATGAAGCAAGTTTAAAGTGTCGCGAGGTATTTAAAAAGCCTTACTTTTCTGTGCCTTGGCATAATAATAAATTGCCTACCATAATTTAGACTTAAATGAAACATTTGCAACCTATCAACTACGGTGCTAGACGTTTGGTTTCAATTATGTATTTTAATTTGTTGCTCAATTTTATTAAAAGGCATGGAAGAAGTAGGGGGTCGTTTTCTTTAGCCCCCACAGCCAGAAATTCACCAATTTTAAAGATACGGCGCATGCTTCGTCGCTTCTTGTCCATGAATGGAATTTACGTTCAGCAAAATGTATAGTCACATACCACACAAAACTTTAGGTATGTTTGATAAAAATTAATTCAGTAAAATTAATAAATCAGTTGTGTACATATCGTGTCCAATAGTTCAGATGATGCACGTTATATGACGTAAAATAGCCAAAAAGATGCCCTTTAGGTGAAAAAAGCAATGTGTAGATTAGATCATTATAACGCGCAAAAATTAACATTTTGAATAATTGTCTAAAGCTATTCGACCTGCCTTTATCGAGTTATGATTATCGCGAAGTTTATTGTTATGTTTCCAATAGATATGCGTCTTAATTGCATTATACAATGCATACATTTGAACAGTAGTCGAAAACAATATAAATATTCAAAACAACTTATAAGTACCTATTTAAATAATTTTCCAGTTATTTGAAACATCATTTCATGCTTTGTGATTTCGTGCAATCTTTATTTAATATAGTTCTATATATTCTGGCAAAGATTCCTACGTTAAACGTACCCTTTTCTACAATATTAAAAAGGATGCCGACTTTGCCGTCTATGAGTTTTGGGATAACCAGGATAAATTATATATATATCTACTGAAACAATTCAAGCCAAAGAATGCACATTTGTGTATGCCCACATTGCGAAGCATCGTGTTAGCTGAGTTTATCGTATCGAGTTTCTACGCCTGTTCTTATTAACTCTGGTACAGAGAAGATCTAAATAGCTCAGTTGTTTGCATACGCCGGTCGCAATAATAAAAGGCAAAATACGATTCTTGCAAGTCTCGAGTTTGCAAAATATTACATGATTGACATAATTATTCGGGTATTAGAGGGTTAGGTATTATTTTAAACAATATACCAAAACTGTGTTTAAAAATATTGTCAAAAGTTTTGTTTTGCAAGTCAAACAATATATAAATTATATTGTCAAGAACCAATGTTAAAATGAGCTAAATATTGGTTTTGCTCTAAGGAAAATGCGACAGAATGATTACCCAATGGAATCGTCTTGATCTGATCGTCGTATTAAATAGCGATAATGTCGTGAAAATGAACATCGAAACAGCAAATAGCGCAAACAACACCTACTCAATCAAACCCACTAAAACGGCTATACATAGTAACGGACAGCGACGTATCATGGGTCGTTCCAGATTTGAAAGATCATGATTCTGTTTGATTATGATTTATTATTATCATAATACTATTCTCAACATCATAATAATGGCGACTGTTGTTATTATTGCTGTTGCTTGAAACTGTCGTGGGTTTGGGATTTTATAATATTCCCAAATAATTTGAATATTATTGTTATATATTTAGCAACATATATTTAGACTACTATTAAAAGGTTGAAAATAAACATATTCGAAACGTTTACCCAGTTTGAAATTAGGTATACGTGCGAAACTCAAATTGACACTTGAGAATGGTCAAAAGGGAGCAAGAAAGGCAGATTAAACTCAAGCGAAATGATGGAAATTAAAATTGCAACGTCAACTTGTCGTCGGATTGTCGCCGCGGCTCTTAATTGTCCGCACTGAAGCTTGATACTAATCTTTGTGGACACCAATGGGTATACGACACAGCAGCCTCAGATTTAACACCACGCAAACACCTTACATCAAACATGTCCAACCTTCATGTTTTATGTGCGAGTAAAAAGGAAAATCTGCTAGCCATGATATATCGCTATTTAAAACATTTTGGTCAAATAAAAATGAAGTGTGGTCGGAACACAACGCTTTGCGCTTGAAACCAAGTTATTTTGCTTTGCGAGGTTTCAAAGAAAATTGTAATGTACAAAGCCAAATACGGTTGAGCAATCGAACACCCCGTGTTTATCTCCCAATAAGACGTGCAACATATATCAGTAATATATTCCAAATACGTGCTCACAGTCATTGCCCCCTCAGTTTGAGTCTGAAAAGCACGATCAACGTAGATGCAACAGCAAAAATATACATTTATTAGCCCTCGTAATACTGACCAAACTTCGTTATGCTAGAACCAAAGTTAAAGAGAAAAATAATCGGAGTTCCGCCTACTGGAGACTCACGCAGTGTCTGTCCTCCTGTAAAATGAAATTGTTATTTCATAATGGAAAACGAATTTCCAGGCTTCGTACTTGACCTAGCCCCTTGATCATTTTAGGGAGTTCTTGTTCCCCTACAACATACTTAGTTCGATACAAATCTTATAACAATTTTTTTCGAAAGGGATAGAGTGTCCGACTCTAATCACGCGCTTATCAGCATCTGCCCTTCCATATCATGCAGCAAACTAACTTGCGTCAAGTTTAACTTTTTCCAAAGTGATAATAGTACCATTTTGAAACGTGTATACATGACTACAGTAGACAGAAACGTACATGATGTCCAAATTCACTTCCAGACCATTGCTGATACACCATTTACAGAGGAAAATAATTAAAACGACACGAGAAATTACTGAAATCCACACGAGAAAATATTTCCATTTGAGCGATCTAATTTATTAAAACTACACGAGAAATTGCAACATCGTTAGATAATCTCTGTCGTTCTCATCCACTGTTCTCTGTTGCATATCGTCGAAATTTCATCAAGTTTCTCATGTCAAATTGATAATAAATAACAAACTGAGTCAGACTCACTCGTTATTTTGACGGTTCAATTGTTTGCGTTTTACTTTACTAAATGTCGCTATACCCAAGAATATCGAATGGGTATTGGTTCAAGATTTTGCAACGATGGCACCAGCTGAGGCTTACATCAGCGAACATAATGTTCGAAAGCATCGGGACTGCCAGCTGAAAAGCGCAAGGCGACAGAACTTCGTCTGTCGCAATAAGGATTTGTTTGGGTGTGATTACAAAATGAACTTACATATCCCGTCCGACGGCTCATACCTTTCTTTATTCAAAACTGGCGAACACCACCATGAGGATCGAAAACGGGGGATCACGGACACTTGACTACAAAATCGCTAGTGGACAAAACTGGGCGATCTGGCTTGCTTCAGATAAATGGAACTTACAAACTGAATTGGGAACAGCACCCAATTCTCGTTACGGGAACGTCGGACTTGAACAATCATTTCCATGCAACTGGATTGTCTTTGGTCTGCAATGATGAAAATAGACAATCATTCTGTATGTTATTGGACGCCATACGTGCAGCTAAATCAAGTTGTGGTGTTGAGAGCGACAACGTGCGGTACATCATGGCGGATGGTATCCGATCATTGTCCAACGTATTTGTAAGTTCTTTAACCAGTTTCTCGTGTGGTTTTAATCACTGTTTCCAAATATTATCATAAATTTCTCGTGTGGTTTTAATCAAATTTCTCGTGTGGTATTAATAAGTTACCATTTACAGAATTCCGTAATCCTCGCACATTGATGTGAGCGTCTTCTAATGGGCAAAGCATTGTGAGTTATAATAAAGAACCGATTTTTACTTGCAGGGTTTTAAAACGCTGAAAGCGGTGCTTAATTTATCGCATCATTATCGGTATTTCAACATTAAGGACCTCCCTATAGTAAGTAAAAATTCCCTCCGGTGGTAGTCCAAATGCGTGGATGTCAGTTATTGGTACAGCGCTTTCGCTGTTAAATCAGCAAACTGAAATAAGCGACACCCGTTCATAAAACCTCTCATTATTTGCATTTTTCGCACGCCGTACTTGATGGCTACACGTCGGATAGTTCTATAAAATTCCACGAGAAATTTATGATAATATTTGGAAACAGTGCATAAAACCACACGAGAAACTGGTTAAAGAACTTACAAATACGTTGGACAATGATCGGATACCATCCGCCATGATGTCACACATCACTTAGACACCACAACTTGATTTAGCTGCACGTATGGCGTCCAATAACATACAGAATGATTGTTTGTCTATTTTCATCATTGCAGACCAAAGACAATCCAGTTGCATGGAAATAATTCTGGGTGCAAACGTTCCCATAACGAGAATTGGGTGCTGTTCCAGATTCGGTTGTAAGTTCCATTTATCTGAAGCAGCCAGATAGCCAAGTTTTGTCCACTAGCGATTTTGTAGTCAAGTGTCCGTGATCCCCGTTTTCGATCCTCATGGTGGTGTTCGCCAGTTTTGAATAAAGAAAGGTATGAGCCGTCGGACGGGATATGTAAGTTAGTTTGTAATCACACCAAACAAATCCTTATTGCGACAACGAAGTTCTGTCGCCTTGCGCTTTTCGTCAATGCTCGAACATTATGTTCGCTGATGTAAGCCTAGCTGGTGCCATCGTTGCAAAATCTTGAACGATATCCATCAATATTCTAGGTATAACAACGTAGTGAAGTAAAACGCAAACAATTGAACCGTAAGAGAAATAACGAGTGAGTCTGACTCATTTATTTTTGTATCAATTTGACATGAGAAACTTGATGAAATTTCGACGATATGTAGACAGAGAACAGTGAATGAGAACGACGAAAATTATCTAACGATGTTGCAATTTCTCGTGTAGTTTTAATAAATTAGATCGCTCAAATGGAAATATTTTCTCGTGTGGATTTCAGTAATTTCTCGTATCGTTTTAATTATTTTTCTCTGTAAATGGTGTATCTAGCAGATGAGTTCTGGAAGTAAAACTGGACGTCATGTACGTTTCTGTCTACTGTAGTCATGTATACACGTTTTCGAAATGATTCTATTATCACTTTTGGAAAAAGTTAAACTTGACGCAAGTTAGTTATCATGATGTGAAGGGCCAATGCTCATTAAGCACGTGATTCAAGTCGGACGCTCTTTGCCCTTTTAGAAAATTTGTTATAAGATTTGTATCGAACTAAGTATGTTGTAGGAACAAGAACTCCCTAAAATGATCAAGGGGCTAGGTCAAGTACGAAGCCTGGAAATTCGTTCCATTATGAAATAACAATTTCATTTTACAGGAGGACAGACACTGCGTCGTCTTCCAGTAGGCGGAACTAGGATTGCTTTTCTCTTTAAGTTTGGTTCTAGCATAACAAAGTTTTCATCAGTATTACGAGGGCTAATAAATGTCTGTTTTTCTGTTGCTTCTACGTTGATCGTGCTTTTCAGACTCAAACTGAGGGGGCAATGACTGTGAGCACGTATTTGGAATATATTACTGATATATGTTGCACGTCTTATTGGGAGATAAACACGGGGTGCTCGATTGCTCAACCGTATTTGGCTTTGTACATTACAATTTTCTTTGAAACCTCGCAAAGCAAAATAACTTGGTTTCAAGCGCAAAGCGTTGTGTTCCGACCACACTTCATTTTTATTTGACCAAAATGTTTTAAATAGCGATATATCATGGCTAGCAGATTTTCCTTTTACGGCACATAAAACATGAAGGGTTGGACATGTTTGATGTAAGGTGTTTGCGTGGTGTTAAATCTGAAGCTGCTGTGTCGTATACCCATTGGTGTCCACAAAGATTAGTATCAAGCTTCAGTGCGGACAATTAAGAGCCGCGGCGACAATCCGACGACAAGTTGACGTTTTAATTATTAATTTCCATCATTTCGCTTGAGTTTAATCTGCCTTTCTTGCTCCCTTTTGACCATTCTCAAGTGTCAATTTGAGTTTCGCACGTATACCTAATTTCAAACTGGGTAAACGTTTCGAATATGTTTATTTTCAACCTTTTAATAGTAGTCTAAATATATGTTGCTAAATATATAACAATAATATTCAAATTATTTGGGAATATTATAAAATCCCAAACCCACGACAGTTTCAAGCAACAGCAATAATAACAACAGTCGCCATTATTATGATGTTGAGAATAGTATTATGATAATAATAAATCATAATCAAACAGAATCATGATCTTTCAAATCTGGAACGACCCATGATACGTCGCTGTCCGTTACTATGTATAGCCGTTTTAGTGGGTTTGATTGAGTAGGTGTTGCTTGCGCTATTTGCTGTTTCGATGTTCATTTTCACGACATTATCGCTATTTAATACGACGATCAGATCAAGACGATTCCATTGGGTAATCATTCTGTCGCATTTTCCTTAGAGCAAAACCAATATTTAGCTCATTTTAACATTGGTTCTTGACAATATAATTTATATATTGTTTGACTTGCAAAACAAAACTTTTGACAATATTTTTAAACACAGTTTTGGTATATTGTTTAAAATAATACCTAACCCTCTAATACCCGAATAATTATGTCAATCATGTAATATTTTGCAAACTCGAGACTTGCAAGAATCGTATTTTGCCTTTTATTACTGCGACCGGCGTATGCAAACAACTGAGCTATTTAGATCTTCTCTGTACCAGAGTTAATAAGAACAGGCGTAGAAACTTCGATACGATAAACTCAGCTAACACGATGCTTCGCAATGTGGGCATACACAAATGTGCATTCTTTGGCTTGAATTGTTTCAGTAGATATATATATAATTTATCCTGGTTATCCCAAAACTCATAGACGGCAAAGTCGGCATCCTTTTTAATATTGTAGAAAAGGGTACGTTTAACGTAGGAATCTTTGCCAGAATATATAGAACTATATTAAATAAAGATTGCACGAAATCACAAAGCATGAAATGATGTTTCAAATAACTGGAAAATTATTTAAATAGGTACTTATAAGTTGTTTTGAATATTTATATTGTTTTCGACTACTGTTCAAATGTATGCATTGTATAATGCAATTAAGACGCATATCTATTGGAAACATAACAATAAACTTCGCGATAATCATAACTCGATAAAGGCAGGTCGAATAGCTTTAGACAATTATTCAAAATGTTAATTTTTGCACGTTATAATGATCTAATCTACATATTGCTTTTTTCACCTAAAGGGCATCTTTTTTGGCTATTTTACGTCATATAACGTGCATCATCTGAACTATTGGACACGATATGTACACAAACTGATTTATTAATTTTTACTGAATTAATTTTTATCAAACATACCTAAAGTTTTGTGTGGTATGTGACTATACATTTTGCTGAACGTAAATTCCATTCATGGACAAGAAGCAACGAAGCATGCGCCGTATCTTTAAAATTGGTGAATTTATGCCTGTGGGGTCTAAGGAAAACGACCCCCTACTTCTTCCATGCCTTTTGATGAAATTGACCAACAAATTAAAATACATAATTGAAACCAAACATCTAGCACCGTCGTTGATAGGTTGCAAATGTTTGGTTTAAGTCTAAATTATGGTAGGCAATTTATTATTTATGCCAAGGCACAGAAAAAGTAAGGCTTTTTAGAATACCTAGCAACACTTTAAACTTGCTTCATTAGAAACGCCAAATCCAGCAAAGCGCTGTAATTTGCCATTATTGAACTATGCGGCAAGGTTTTATTATATTGTAAATCTTCTATTCTATCATTATATACATTTATAGTAATTCTCAACATTTCGATGCCAATTGCTTGAAGCTTTTCTAGTTCGTGTTCTGATACGACTGATTGTGCTACTTTTGGAAAGTACATCTACCTCTTCCTTGCAACCGAATGGGTTTATGGTGAGTTCGAAAAAATGAGGCTTACAAATGTTGTTCTTAATTAATTGCTCTTTCAGTATTTATATTCTTAAAATGTTGAATTTTTCATTTAAATTGAGATATTCTTATCATCACTGATTCGCTCTTTTATATATATAATATGTAAGTATAATAATACTTTATATTGCAAATTTTGTTATAGGGTAGTTTGCAAAGAAAAAAAGAAAGGCAGCAGGTGCAACAAATTTTTCGAATTTTGAGATTCATATTCGGCCCGGTGCGACTCGAATTTTAATTAACTCGGCTCGGCTCAGACTTGCGAATCCTCCGGCTCGGCTCGGTTCGATGAGCTTCGATGATTGAAATTGATTGTGGAGGCCATTGATAAACAAATGGATACACAAATGGATGTAGACTAACAGACATGACAAATTAGGTCGTTTGAGGTATATTAACTTTGGAACAAAGAAACATTTGTAAAATTCTCTACGTTCTGGGGAAGCCAATTCTACAAAATGGGGAGAAACACTAAGCTAAGCTGACAGCGAATGCCACGGCTAGGCGGCCAAATGAGATATCAGATACGAAGAGTGTGACAATCTTGAGGTTTGCTGAGCTTCGCAAGCGATGTCATAACTATGTGTCATACCAGTAGTTGTTTTGCGCTAGACTCAGGCCATATTTTTGTAACGCAGAATCAAGACACACCCAAGTTATTCAACACCAAACAAAGACGCCACTGTAATGTCGGACAATACTTCCAGCTTTCGACAACAATGAGTATTTCCGTGATATGATCAAAGCAACTACGTTGGATTGCAAACCCATTGCAAACACATAATTTACATGATTCTGTAATCGTTGTGGCTTGTGTGTGTAACGTACGTCGTAGGCGACTATATCGCAACCAATATGTTTTGAAAAGGGAACTCGATTGCATTATTCAGCCGAAAATTTTTAAAAATAATACAATATTGGGCGTGAAGCTATCAAAATTGACATTGAAATTGACTATATACACTCGGAATTCCAACACAAACCAGTTCTTTCCGAGAATTCCCCGCAGCTCGAAATTTGCAAAATTTAAAGATACTGCAAAAATTTTGTTACCATTCGCCTCACCTCTACGTGGATTTTCTCGTGGCTCTAAAGACATTTATCACAATTTCTTCGACTTTTTGGGATGTCAATAATACCCATATTTTCCAACAAAGACTTTTCAACATTCACAAATTATAATTATCGAGAAAAACTAATTACTTCCATTTATATATGTGAAAATCTAAGGCTAAGTTGTTAACCCATATGAACTGATTTCAGTCACTTTGACACCATACTACTCAGTTAGCAATGAGTTCCGAATGATATAAACATTTTGAATTTATCGAGAAAATTTTTTTGAAAAATTTGAGTTCCAAAAGGAAACCATTGAAACCAAAAAATAGAAATTTTATTATAAATATGGCCAAGATAAATCTTTTGTAATCCAGCTGAGTCGAATGGGGCCAAAATTTCTGCTGTATCTTCACAATTGACCTGTTTCGCGGTGAGGATATTCTAGAAAAGGTCCTAAAAACGTGCTCTTCTACGCTTTAACGTAAATCTACGCGCCTGATACAAATGCATCATAGCATATTACGGCACGGTATCAGTTTAATGCACGAGTCACAATTATTTCACGTTAATTCAAATCCACTACCTACAATTTGGAAACTGTGATGCTCCAGGTGAAATTGGTGATGCTGGTACAACAGTTCCTCTCTGATAGTAGGTATAGTCACGATACCATCCACAAGTTAGTGCAATTGTCGCAGCACCTTCCACCAACTGGCATAGCTGGCTCAGGCTGAGCAAAATTTGCCCGAATAAAAAATCTCTACAAAGTCATTTTGACTATATCTACTTTTATGTTTAGTCCAAAAAATTACCTGGGTCCAAACTAACATTTTTGGGGCTTGTGGACAATCACGACATTATCAGAGAATGGCAAAGTGTTGATTTCTGTTGAATGTCATGAATTGTTATGTCACAACCGGAAATAAAAAACTTCCAAATAGCCAAATATATATATATAACCTACGTTTTGGGCCAATACTCTGATGGGCATCGAATAATCGAATATGGATAAAGATACTATTTGCCGTGGCAATCTTCATAAAAGAACCAAACACCGCGTATTTTCAGAGACAGCATGTACTGTAACGAACAATTTTTATTTTTTTATGTCATATTACATGACTATCCAAACCGAGGAATTTTCAGTGTAGTTAAGAGCAAGATTGAACAGGAATTCTTAAATGCTACAAAATCGATGGCGATATTTAGTGTACTCCTAATTAAGACACGAAAATCTTCAGATTTGTTAAATTCCTAGACTCCAAATTTTTAGCAATATTTGCAGTATAAATGCAAATTGTGAAAGGTGTCCATCATATAACAGGACTACCGTTGTACCACGCGCTCAAGAACTGGGGGTTGGGAAGGGCGAGATGCCCATCCTCCCAAGAAATCGAGCTGGGGTGCTTTCTTTGTTCAGTCCCTGCCATACTGTCACAAATTTTTGCCAACACCTAAAATTTCCCACGCGCCTTCAGAAAGTATGGGATTGAAGAGTAACTATGAATCAAGAAGGGGTCCGACCCATAGAGGTAACCCACATACCCCTATGGGCATCTATGTCCCAAATGTGTTTTATCTGATCTTGCCCCCAGACGTGTTTGGTTTTAGCTTGCCACCAGATGTGTTTCATCTTGTACGTAAATGCACTTTAGTTGCGTACACCAAGTGTTGCGTACATCTCATGTCAAAATCACGAACTGATTCGCGCAGAAATTTGTGTTCATATTTTGACAATTGGTATTCGCATTTTTGCGAACGTGAACAAGTGCTCTTCGATGTACGAAAGAAACTTGCATTCCCGCACAATTATTAATCGCACACGTTTCTTCGCGTTCATCAAATGTCATTCTAAATCAGACAGCAATGTTCGCGGTCTATTTCTGTAATGTCGAATATAAGAAAAACCGTGATTGGCAATCGCGCTTTCACTTGTACAAGTTAAGCAAAATGTGGTGGTAAATTGCAAAATAGTGACCGCGAACACCGCCTACGCGTTGCTGCATCGCAAATCGTGTACGCGTACATAACGGAAAATCGTGATTTGTTCGCGTTCATCGGTTTTACGATCGTGAACTGACCTGACAAAACAACAACCCATATGTACGCATCTAAAGTGGACTCACGGATTAGCTTGCCCCCAGATGTGTTCTATCATAACTTGCCCCAGATTCACAATCGTTCCCGAGTGTCTGGGTTGTTACCTCCTTCAGCCATATTTGCCCGCACCATCTTCAGATGCTGTACTCTCCACCGTGTCTGCCGCTAGCACACAGAAAATTTTAGCAGTTGTGATCAAAATCATAAAATTGTGAGGAATAATTTGGAAATTGGGAAAATAGTGTACTCACCAATAGGGGAAATTATTGGTTACGGCTTGACGCTTACGAACTCACCTCCGCTACAACCGAAAGGCTTAGATGAAAACTCTAAAGAAACGGAAGCCGGTTTAAATTTAACATGGACATTATAATGCACCAACTAGAAAACAAGGTGTAATGTGTTACGAGGTGTAAATGGCACCGAACGACAATATAATATTTTAATCTTAGTATTATATGATTGTAAAATGGATTTGTCTTATTCCGGCTCAAATGCTTATTAATGTGGTGTTTCATGAAACCGCGCGTTACCGGCGGTTTCATTACGAATCCCAATTATAATACGTGGACATTGGAGTTCTCGCCTTGCGGTGCAGTTATTTTGTTTACTATCCTATTTAGTATGCTAAAAGGAATCCCGAAATGTGAATGGTACAGTGTTAAATGCGTTAGCTTTGCGGACCCCGACTAGCTATGTAGTTTATTTGACTTTCATTTTCAGTTTGACGAAAAGAATTATGCTTGCGAACCGCAGGGTGCTATATTGGCTAGGCAGAACTCGACTGGCAATGTTTGTCTCAATTCTCAACTGGTATTTGCCTTCCATTGTAACTTTGCAGAATACAGTCAAGTATTGCGATTGGCAAAGTGTTCAATACGTTGGCTTTGAATTGCCATGTAATCTATTTGAATATCAGTTTTAATCTGCTGAAAAGGTTCCACGGCTATAACTGAAAAAGGATATGGATCCCAAAAGAATTCAATATATATTTAATTTTCTTTTTAAAACTATAATATAAAAGTTTGCTATAATTATGGGACAAGTCGGATTCCAAAATAATCCAATTTCCATGTATCTATAGAAATTTAATTTTTGTAACTACCTTATATATGGTTTTTATATATAGGTATAAATATTATTTTATATATTGGAAACATATGATATAATTTATATACATGTATATATGGTTTTTATATACATGGTAGAAAAACCATATATGACTATTGAAAAACTATATATATTAAAATCATACATATTTGCATATGCCATATCATACATGCATGCTGACCTGAGTCCCGAGTTCTCGGGGGGGGGGCTGGGTGAGGTAACGAGAGGCGAGGTAGGTGGGTATCTTCAGGGTAACCGATCTCTTGGGGGTTCGGCATCTCAGGGCATAATATATCATATGTAAACGTATCATGTAATTATGCTTGTAAAAATTGCTTAGTGAGCGTTCCGATAGTGGTATGCACTTTTAGCTGCGTAGGTAAATTGTTTAAAACAATGATTTCGTACCCGTTTCCAATTTCACACTCGTTACATCCGAGTCTGTATTTCAGAACGTAGTGAAAACCATGTAACAGCTTATTACTTGTGCAGTCAAAAACGACAATGCTAGATGATGAGCATAGGGGTCAATGTTGCGTTTTTGGGAGTTACCCATCAAGGTATGACTGATCTGTATTTACAAACTCTTTGCGGCGTCGCGCAGTTGTTCACATTTCCTGCGCATTAATCCACGAGGACAATTTTAGCCGGTATGACCAAAATTGCATAAATTTTGAAGCAAAATTATGAGGAATATAATTTGGGAGAATGTGTGTTTGCTTTGCCTCATTTGCCTACTTGTGATCATATGCGTAAGTGCTTTAAAAACAGCATTATGGGATTTATAAAACTGCTTTAAAAACTGAAAAGGTTTTGTGAAATGCGTAATACGAATCGTTGTAACTATTATAGTATAGATGAAGATCTGGAGAATAACCGTTCTGCCGTACCGACGTTTTGTAGATTTGACATGATGCCCAGAAATTGCAACAATAACAATCTCTGCACAATATTTCAAGAATAATAATATTTTAGACTGATTTTGATTGATAAATCATAGTTGTTTAGTCTTTCAAATGCTCGAGACATTGGATATATATTAGTTAAATCATGATTGTCGATATCGCTCAGGGACCATTGTCCGGGTATTATACGCCACATTTCAAATGATTATTTCTCAAAATTAGCTACATACTTATAGGCATATGCTTATATTCACAAGCAAGCTCAATATGGAATTATTATGGTAATAAATATTCAGCAGATTTGCAGTATAAAAGTTTAACTTGTTAAGTGGCCTTTGCTATTATCATCAACCGAATGTTTGAAAAGTTTTAATCAGAATTACTTCGTAATTACGGTTTTTGCCGCGGCAGGACATTAAAAGCTTAGCACCTACTATTTTGAAGGTATATCTATATTTATTGCGCTATTATAGGTTCCTGTTGAAAAATTTGTAAAGAATTGGCAATTTTCATTGCAACATTTGTATAAATTACCATTATGAGGTTAAAAACATCAATACTATTTCCTCGCTGCTTAGCTTTATCAAGAATTATCCAACTATAAACTCACAGAGCATACTTGGCGTGATGATATACCAAATGTTTACACTTATGACTGATACAACACTTGAACCAGAATATTAAACTGAGACAGGAAGTCGATTCTTTGTGCTTAAAATTTAGACGCCGGAATTTTGGATTGTTCTTCGATTGTAACGTAAGCGACCCGAAGCGTGATAAGACATGCAATGAGCCAATAATCTTGTCTTTAATGATTTCTCGTAAGCTAATAACTATGGATTAGTTTCTACAAATTGCAAAAAAATTTGTAGCACCAGTTATATTAAAATATAGTATTGCCTTGGATCCTAACTTGTGGACAGTATAAAGTGCCAATGATTAATCATGTATAATAATCGATAGTAAGCTGTGTGCTCTATTGAGTTAATCTTTTCCTGCTTAAATTAAAGTGTCAATCGTGAGCAACTTTTTGTCGCAGTGGCGGATTGAACTTGGATCGTTTGGTTCCGGCCGTTAAGCTATTTAGGCGCTGTTTCATAAAAAACCTCGCAAAGCAAACAAATAACAACGGACGCGCCAACCGTTAGCACATCGTTTTGGAATGTATGCTATGACAAATGTGCCGCTTTATGCATTCCAAGAATAAAATTTGTTTTATATTACAATGTTTAACTCTACATCATATTATAATGGCATTTGGTTACATTTTGAAACGGAACATTTGATCATCGCTGTCAAGTAATCGCTCACACAATTTGTAGTGGGTTACATGGCTCATTTCCACTACGCATGTAAAATAAGCCTAAACAGGCTGATTTTGAGAATGCAGTTATAATTTTAGTATATTGGAAATAGCTCGTCGAGGCAGTTCATAAAAATTTATATGAGGCATTATTGTGACAATTCTTTTCTGATTTTTTAGTTATCATTTATAATATTTATCAAGAAAACAATTTGAAAATTATCAGAGTAAAATACAAAGCAGTCAGGCTTCGAATGCCACCTTGACAGTGCCGAAAAATTTACAATAATACAGCGTACAGTTGAGAAATAACTCATAAGCCCACATTTAGTCGGCCAGACTTAGCAATACGTAACTGAACGAAGTACAGGACAATGTATTGCTGGGGACACACACAG